>OY723392.1:11988605-12221105 GCA_963210295.1 Ophion ellenae
TCACCCTGTGTGTGAGTTTTATTTTCACACGGACTAAATAGTGTAGACAGAAAAACACTGCATCGATGCTAATCTTTTTTATGTCTATAATAAATTAGGAGATTTATGGGTTTTCAACGTTCACTCACCACGACCTGACCCCCGCCCCCACAAAACACTCGTCGACGGCAGCTTCCCCCTCCCGACAGTCGTTCTTCGGACCACATGGCTACCCCCTCCACAGAGACCCCTGACGTCACGTCCCCGCGCTGGACCCCGCCCCCCTCCACGAGGCACTTGGTTTCCCCGCGCTGAACCCCGCCGCCCCGCTCCCCCCTGAGATGCCTGGGTTAGAACCGCTCTAGCTCTTCTACTGTTAAAGTATAGACCATCTCGCGTTCGAGTCGAGTGCTCGCCACATTAACCCATCACCGCTGTGCCCTGCACCCATGCATATAAAATGCCTGTACATGGAATACTTCAATCCTTCCAGATGCGGTATTTTGCCTATTATTGACTATTGATGTTTAGTTGATAATCGTTGGAGCTTAATTCGGCTTTGCGTCTTCAGTACTTCGATGAACTCGACGATCGGTTGCCCCCACACGGCACAGTCGTCGATCGAACTCAAGAGCGTGGCTTGGTTGTACAAGATTTATTCTGATGGTTCATTGTTGTTCTCCATATTAACGAGTTGAAAAGTCTTCCCAGAGAGATATGTTAACTCACTGCTTCATTCAAAGAGTGGCCAATTTTGAGCGCTGCCGATGATTAACAATGGTCTCCCATCAGAAAATGGTTTTGTCGTTCCCTTCTAGCTCGGAAAATGTAATAGAATCACCTCCGCTAGACTTTTTTAATATCACATTGATATCTTTTATCGCGAAAAGCATGAAAAATAAATACATACACAGAACGAGCCGGTCGGGGTTCAACGGGAGCAAAAAAAATAAATAAAATTTAAAAAAATCAAAAATTAAAAAAAATAATAAAATAAAATAAAATACCTAAAAATAAAATAAATCAAAATGAAATCCAAAAAAAAAAAATTTGTAATAAATACTTCGTTTTCGTATATGTGTTTCGGATAGCCAAGACATTACTTGAGCGGAATGTTATTTTTTCAAAATGTTCCCTATGCACGGAGGGTGGCTTCGAACGTCGACGAAGAAAAAAAATGCCTCAAGAATATGGCTGATTTGGTAAGTACTGTATTGCCTCAAGTGTCACTTGAATAGGTTTGATGTTGCTCTGCGAAGAGCCCTATGATTCGTGACAGACTTCATACATACTGGAACACGTGGCAATATATTGTTACGTCCCAGCCTTCACCTTTTTTCTCTCTCTTTTTGAAACCACGATAGTAAATACGCACGATAGCAGCACCCTCACTCATCGACCAAAAATCTATATTTCTTTAACGCTAAGCGAGCGACAGCCGAAACGTCTCACAAGGCCAAAAGCGAAACCGTCGCACGTAGGTCCCCACGCATAAACATAGCCAACGACAGACGAATTTACGAGAGGAGCGTATTCGCAGCCTCGGAAAATAAACCCTACGCCTAGAGCACTCGAACAAAATGCAGGGACCGAACTACGCCACAATCCTACCTTGTCCTAAGACCCAAACAATCCCACGAGGAAAACTCGCTTGCGTCAGAACACGTCACCCGGTCATATCGCAAGACTCACGAAACTTCGGTCGCTGAACCCGATCCTCGGACATAGAACAATCGCCGCATTCACCATAGCGATGACCTAATAAGTAGATGAACAAAACTATTCCCACGCATGACGCCGACCTATCACGTAAGTCAGCGTACATTCTCACGATTGATTAACCAATCACTAAGAAGCTCTGATCCGAAAATGCATTCCCCAAAAAAGCTCCTTCCCCTACAACCAGACTTTCCTAATTTTCATATCACGAAGGAGCAGACACTCTGTATTCGAACTCCGAACCGAACAGTCGACTTACAAGGCTAAACCCCTTTCGCTCTGCGTTTCCGTGAAATCATTGTACGCGTAACTATCTTTGTACTACAATTATAAGTTTGTAAGAGTTAAACGTAATAAACGTGAACTACGTGAATTAAGACAAAATATACGCGTCTGAACATTTATTTGATCAACGATCAATCCATCGGGCGGATCCAACTCTCTTACCAGAATCACG
The DNA here is from genome assembly GCA_963210295.1 of Ophion ellenae. Lineage (NCBI taxonomy): Eukaryota > Metazoa > Arthropoda > Insecta > Hymenoptera > Ichneumonidae > Ophion > Ophion ellenae. The sequence continues at coordinate 11,990,761 of OY723392.1, forward strand.
TACCTCAAATTCGTCTCAATCCAAATTGTTATTAAACTGTGTTCGGAACTCACGCGGAAGCCAAACAAAGACTCACTGCGCAATCTAATTTAATTCGAACTTTCGCGCTCTAAATCGGCAACCTCGCGAGTCCCATCTAAATCTCCCTCCGGGACGTAACAATATATTGAAAACTCTATTATGCTCTTTATAATACGCCAGTTCAGTCTCCATGACCTAGACGGTGTTCTGTAGAGATCGCGAAAGTCAATGATCGGCGAGCCTGGCCAGCTGTCGCCTCCACGAGTGCCCACTTTTCTGGACAGCAGATGCTTACCCCACAGGGTAGTTAAGGAAAAAAAACTTTTCGTTTATCCCTGGCCAGGATACACCATCTTGCAAAGTTGTTTGTCTACAAGGCCCAACTAATGTTGAAAACTATTTACACATCCTGTTGGTCATCCCCCACCTTACTATAAGCCTATGAGGATCCAAAAATCGAAATCCGAAGAAGGATCGTAACAGCAGTTTTTGCCATTCCATTCTTCAACCTGCGAGGTCTCATTGTGGAAGAGCCGGAAAAAAGAAAATAAGTTAAGAAAAATGTGGAACCAAATTGAAGTGATCGATCTCGTCGATGATGAGATGGAAGTTGTTGTGAATATCGCCGATGACGACGAAGTGGGAGTTGGAGTAGACGAAGACGTTATTGATATCGCCGATGATGACGATGATGAGTGGGCGGACATTCATGTGCTTGCACATGATGACATGGAACTGGCCGAGATGAACAGTGATACGGAATCATTTGATTGTGGATTGGGTGATGCCTCAGATAAGGGACTCCATTATGTGCGTGAAATCATAGTGGACCAGCAGCAAATAAATCGCTTGAATCGGGGCGTCATGGGCTGTGTGAACTACGAATATCTTACCGAAAATGATCGGGCAAAATTTTGCGTGTCGTGCTACTTTGATATGCGGGGCGCGGTTGACCGACTAATTCAAGGATGCGGCCACCTCGGCGAACTGTTTAACAACATCCACGGGATACTTTGTACCAACAGCGACGGGCCGACCCACCAAGTTTCAATACGCGCACACGCACACGCCCACGCACACGCACACGCACACACACACGCACACACACACGCACACGCACACGGACACGCACACGCACACACACACAAAACACTCATCGACGCCGGCTTCCCCCTCCCGCCAAGCGCTTTGTGGACCACATGGCCGCCCCTCCACAGAGGCCCCTCTGTGACGTCACACGCGCCGGGCGTGCGGAGGTCCCCCTTCCGTCGGACCTCCGCACTTGGCTTCCCCGCGCTGGAGCCCCCCGCCCCGATCCCCCCTGAGATCGAGGTGTTAGAACCGGTCCTGTTATCCTACTTCTATATAATTGGCCGAATCGATCCCCTTATGTTTCATCCCGTTGACGGCATTTGTTGATTTACAAAAATAAATAGTTATCCACCAATCGGGTCGTGCTGGCCGCACGATTAAATTCACAAAAGGTTGTCTGCTGCAAACATCCATGACAGCACCTACTTTTTCGATTTAGCTGCTCATGCTTTATAATATGACGAATCGATCGACCTATGATTTATCCAGGTGACGACTTTGTAAAATAAATTAAAAATTGTTATTCGCGAATCGCGCCTCCTCTCTCGCACAAAATTTCTAAAAAAAGGTTGTCTGTTGCTAACACGCATGACAGTAGCAACTTTTTGTATTTACGTGCTTATTCTATATAATTGGCCGAATCTATTCCCCTATGTTTCATCCCGGTGACGGCATTTGTTGATTAACGAAAATAAATTGTTATTCGCGAATCGCGCCTCCCTACTCACGCGAAAAATTTCACAAAAGGCCGTCTGCTGCCCACCTGCATGACAGCAGCTACTTTCTTGATTTCGCTGCTAATTATTTATAATAAGCGGAATCGATTGACCTATGATTTATCCCGGTGACGACTTTTTTAAATTAATTTAAAAAATTGTTATTCGCGAATCGCGCCTCCTCCCTCGCCCGAAAAATCTCAAAAAATGCCGTCTGCTGCTAACACGCATGACAGTAACGACTTTTGCTATTTATGTGCTTATTCTATATAATTAGCCGAATCGATCCCCCATGTTTTATCCCGGTGACGGCATTTGTTGATTAACAAAAATAAATAGTTCCCCGCGAAAAGGGTCGACTAAATTCACAAAAGGTCTTATTGTTTATAATAAGACGAATCGATTGATCTATGATTTATTCCGGTGACGACTTTGTTAAGTTAATTAAAAAATTGTTATTCGCGAATCGCGCCTCCTTACTCGCACGAAAATCTCAAAAAGGGTCGTCTGCTGTCAACCCGCATGACAGTAGCGACTTTTCATATTTACGTGCTTATTCTGTATACTTGGCCGAATCGATTTCCCTATGTTTTATCCCGGTGACGGCATTTGTTGATTAACAAAAATAAATAGTTATTCGCGAAAAGAATCGTGCTGGCCGCACGACTAAATTCACAAAAAGTCGTCTGCTGTCATCCTGCATGACAGCAGCTACTTTTTCAATTCAGCTGCTTATTGTTTATAATAAGACGAATCGATTGACCTATAATTTATCCCGGTGACGACTTTGTTAAGTTAATTAAAAAATTGTTATTCGCGAATCGCGCCGTTTTATCCGCACGAAAAATCTCACAAAAGGCCGTCTGCTGCTAACACGCATGACAGTAGCGTCTTTTTCTATTTACCTGCTTAATCTATCTACTTGGCCGAATCGATTCCCCTATGTTTCATCCCGTCGACGGCATTTGTTGATTATCAAAAATAAATAGGTCTCCGCGAAAAGCGTCTTGCTGGCCGCACGACTTAAATTCACAAAAGGTCGTCTGCTGCCAACCTGTATGACAGCAGCTACTTTTTCACTTAGGCTACTTATTGTTTATAATGAGACGAATCGATTGACCTATGATTTATCCCGGTGACGACTTTGTTAAGTCAATTAAAACATTGTTATTCGCGAATCGCGCCTCCTTACTCGCACGAAGAATCTCATAAAAGGCCGTCTGCTGCTAACACGCATGACAGTAGCGACTTCTATTTACGTGCTTATTCTATATACTCGGACAAACCGATCCCCATGTTTCATCCCGGTGATGGCTTTTGTTAATTAAGAACAAAAAAAGTTATCCGCCATTCAGATCTCCGTACTCGAACAAAATTTTTGTTTAGAGTTGTCTGCCATCAACACGTATGACAATTGCGACTTGACGATTTACATGCTTAATCTATATGAATAGACGAAACGATCGACTCATGATGCATCCCGTCACGGCTGTTAAGCAGAAAAAACATTATTTCCGCCAGACGGATATATTCGGCTCATTCACGAGCGGGTAAGTGGTGGGGGTAGGCCCTATGCTGCCTCACTACGCTACGACCCGAGCGCGTACAGTCACGATAAAAATGTACTGGGTTCGGGCGTCGCGCGTCTGCCAGGTTTGTCTGCCAGCTTCAGCGTCATCGATATCCAGTCCGGTGGAATAATATCCACAGTTTTTTGCGATGCCGTATTGTCTTTGATAAATTCGACTACTTGATATTTTGGCTCACTCATTTATAGCGGATAAAGCATGACAGGAAGATATACAGCCGGATACAAATACATTTTTTCATTATTTAAGTGAATAACGAATGTGATTCTTACAGTAAGGTGTATCGGTTGACACGATTACACTGACACCGTCGCTCACTATTTATCCGGGAGAAAATATTAAACACCGACATTTATAGGTTAGGAACAGCGTATCGTGGTTTCTCGATGTTTTCGAGGATCTTTTCACAGATTTCCGAGGTTACCTTAAAATGCACCCAGGTTATTGTTGTTTTTTTTTTAAATGAAACTATTTATTTGTAAATAATTAGTGTAGATTTGGTACCTGTAGGCAGAGTGAACACAATTTTAATGTTCTTCGATTGTTTCTAGGGCGACTCGGAAAAATAACCTCAAAATTGTGGCAAAATCTTCTCGATTCACGAACCTCGCGAACGCTCGCGCATGCGCAGTAGCTTCTATCAAAATCGTGTCATTACCAGGAAAGATAAAATTGTTCGAAAAATCTCTCGGATCCATTTTGCCCTCTTTTTTTTCTCTCAATAAGTGATTAGATTTATTCACGTGTGTATACCGCTAAGTCACATAACCTCTATGCATGGGCAGATTAAGCTGCTGTACTGAATGCCGTAGTACAGCACACCTGATCCGGGCGGGATCCGGCACGGATCCGGCGTGCCGTACCATGGCGCCGACTGGTGCCGTCTGCTGGCTACAAGCCATGTCAAGGCACGCCGGATCCGGACGGGATCCGGCACGGATCGGGCGTGTCGTACTACGGCATTCCGGATTGCAGCCTGATAGGAGCCTGGTCAGTCTTTAAGCAGCCGGATTGAAATTTATAGTCGGGTTAACTTACAGCATTCTCTCCGTAAACGGTGCATATGTTTTTGTGAGTTTCTGGGGCTTTTTTGTCTTTTCGCAAGTAAAAAAAGCGAAATGCATAGAAAATAGACACTTTTTGCTTCCATGTTAAAAATATCGTCAAATTTCCTATACGTCACGGATCTGGATGGATATTTCTCTAAATGTGAGCACCAGTTTCAACCTATACCATTCTTCATGCGGTTGACGCATGTGCGAGCGGAGAAAAAACTGGGAACATTATATGTTGGAATTTCGCTACGGACTTATGTATAAACCCAATAATAGACTTATTACTTTTAGTAAGTGAATTGATCGAAGAACTTGCATAAAAAAATCTAGGGTTTAAAAGCAAAGCGCGCTTGAATTCAAATGAACTTTATTCGTAAAATAAGAAATCCGTTATCATTGTCGTTTTACATTCTTGTCGTTCGTTTATCTGATACCTCTGAGGTAATAAACCCAAGAGAATAGCGAAGGCGTTGGTTCGACATACGAAACGACGAGCTTTCCTGTAATTGGATATTGTCTTTCTTCCACCGAAGAGCCATTTCCGCTGCTAAACTTTACGGCAATCGTTGCGACCTGCCGTATACAGTTTGGCAAATGATAAATATTACAATAATTCGGTCATCGCACTAATTTTTCTTGACCGAACGATAACAAGGAAAAAAGTAATTTACCTCTTTAGACTTGATGACACTTGGAAACTTAACGACCGAAAACTCGTTCGCTCCATCAATGACGTAAGCGAAAGTCTTTGTGATCCCGAACACATTTTTAAAGGGGATATTTGTCGTTGTATTTTGTGAAATTGTAAAAGGTCCTTGGGGCTTCGGGGGGTCGTAACAGCCGATAAGAGGGAAGCTGAAGCAGAAATAATGGAAAACTGCAATTACGGTGTTCCATGTTTCACTACCATGTAATCTCGGATCCGTTAATAATTATTCGTGTCACAGGAAATCTTGGTCGTTCTGAATAAGATAGACGGCCGTTTTGACATAAGGACACTCGCACAAAACTAGTCTGAGTAGTTACAAACTCATTAAAAAAGCTGGAGCCGTTAAAAATGTTTACGTTATTAGAATTACGAGTGTGCAGAAGAAACAAAGCTTACCGAATCTCTCCAAGGGCCTGTGAAGTCGCAATCAGCATGGCCCTTGCATTTTTAGCATGGCACGGTTCATAATTAACCTCGAGGATACCGTCTTTTTGGGGTGGTATCGAAATTTTTCGATTGCAAGTGAATGATGGATCATCCACCTGTTACAACATTTTGTCCGTTGGTACACGCAGCAAATATATCTGAACTTCCATTTATAACTATTTTAGCAACGAATAAATGGTGGCAACAATAACATTTACCGTTATAGTGAATTCTGTATTCTTCTTTGTTGCGTTGTTGATAATGATAGGAAAGTTTGTGGACGATCCGAGCATCGCCGTGACCCGAATAACTTTTTCCGCTAGGGCGGGGGTCGCTTTAAGCTTTACTTCGTAAGGGTAGTTTCCTAATTCCGCACAAGTGACGTTCAGTTTTGTAATGTTCTCACCAGGCACCAGGGGAGAATATTCGATAATTATTTTATCCTGCGATTGGTGAAGGAAACATTGTGGTTTGATAATCGTTCATTGTGGAAAAATGGATTATGTACGATGAGACTGAAAACGTACCGTCGATTTGGCAGTTACGACTTTCGTCGCATTGTGAATCGTAATATCCGGATGTTGACAACTCGCTGAAAAAATGACAGGGCGATCGTTCAACGGGTTTACAATTTCCAGCTGATGACGAGTCGTAGATCGTGCTGGAGTCGTCAGCTTAATCGTTGAAAGCGTATCGGGCTTCGATACTTTGTACTGAATCTCGTAAAATTCGTATTCACCATCGTCGTTCGTGAATGTTATCTGAATATATGGACCGCTTATGTCGCCAGCCTTGAGATTCTTCTGCAGTGTATTTTGTGCGTAGTGTGATAAAAGCTGAAGCATTTACTCACCAGAAAATTTAGGGTCGTTTCTACGTAGCAATGGAACGTTGCACGATAATCCCTCGTTCCGCCGGCTGGTACGTCCAATCGAAGATTACCGGTAAAACTATATATCACGGGGTTGACCTTTTAACGAAAAATCGATCAATTATCGCTCTGTCGTGAACCTGGTCTTACATACCAAACCGAAAATTTACGCCGATTTTGGTAAATTGTTCTCAAAAGCTCAGTGTTACTGTTCATAAATAGTAGTACAAACTTTGAAAATGAACCTAGCACATTCGGTTGCAAAACCTGTGGCACATGTTCATTGCGCTGTGCAAGCTGATGCGAAGTGCGCAAATCTAGCTCTGCTCCAAAATTCAATACAAGCGACAGTAGTTGGAAAGTTAAACAGTCAACTTTCCAAAAGAAAAAAATGGGGCTTTTATTTGAGAATTGGCAAGTGGCGATTCGGACAGACATACGATTTATGTTTGGCTTTGTGAACAATATTTTAAAGGACAGTCCCAGTGAACATTCTTTTATTGTTTGCTCATAGGAGAAGTTTTGTTTTCTTGAGAAGTTTTTTTTCGAAATTTTAACGACCAAGTGTTCATAATGTTTCAAAACGTTGAAAAATGGCATTCAGAAAACAATTCCTGTATGCGTGGGTGTGTGTACGGATTTCGTTTACGCGCAAAAACATATACTTTTTTGAGATACGTGGCTGAATTTCTGTACACGTATAGAAAGTACGTATTATAGGAAGTATGTTCTAAATAAATTTATCGAAATTCGGTGAAACGCTTCCGATTTTGCGGTAGCTTTGATTTTCAGAAAAATGTATTTTCTCCCGTAGATTTCTCAATTTCGACGATTTCAGTCTATATTTCTGCACAGAAATGAAAAATCATACCCGGTATATTTACGTAAAATTTTGCGGTACTGATTGAAAGGGTTCATATTTTTATGGGGCGCAATTTTGAAAAAAATGTTTTCACGGTGTGTATTCCCAAAATCTTGGGTATCCAGATAATTGTTTAATATGCATAGAGTATTATAGTGAAAATGCCATCATCCAATTTAGCGAGAATCGGTGAAAGGAATCAGATTTTAAGAGGGTTTTATATGATTACATGAGTATGTGCAACCATAAAAAATCCAAGACGCCTCTGCTTAGAGTATAATAGGAGAAATTTAATGATTCAACTTACAAGAAAAATCCCTTAGGTATCGTCCTTCGATTTCATTGCAACTTATATTTGTTATGATACATTGATTTTCGTTATCAGCGGAAAGACGGGTGTAAGGGGTGAAACCAGCCCTCGAAGGAAGGCATGTCAAGGGGTAATGTTGCAGTTTCACCCAAAAACAGTCGACCGATCGCAATTAAACAAAAACGAAAATTCTTCTAATCCGAAGGGATGAAAAATCCACTAAAGAGTTAGCGCAAAAAAATAATGAAGGGGTGAATCACCCCTATTTGAGGGCTGGTTTCACCCCTTAAAACAGTTTTGCTGCCTATAAAAAGAATACGTGTCGCTTAGTTTCCAATGCTTTATAACATATATAAGTTTCAACAAAATCGAAGGTTGACACCTCAGGGATGTTTCTTGTCAGTAGGAATCGGTGAAAACGTTGAGATTTCCGGTGCATTTGAGTTTTTTGGCACAATCTGATATTTAAAAGGAACAGATGGTGAAATAACTTCATGTAAAAAGATTGGTGAATTTTATTATTGTAAAGAAAAATACTGTCCAAACTAGAAACTTTGTTTCTTGTTTGTTTTCTGTACATCAAGTTTCGTTCGTGATATAAATGTAGTGTCATAGTACAGAATGTCGTAATTTTTTAACAAAAAAACAGGTGAAAGTGTTGAGACGGTTTGAATTTGCAATAAATGACTTTTATGGTGTAACTTTCTTAAATCTGAGACACTTGAATAACTTTTTGTACATTAGTAAAGCATTATAGAAAAAATGTAGTGATTTTATTTATCGGGACTTAAATTTGCAGTCATCTTTGGAAGCGAATTAATTTGAGGAGGAAGTAATGCACGAGGTTTGCATTACTCAAATCATACTATCATTAGTGCTGTATATAAAAACCCTGAAATTAATTTTGGCTTGTGACGACAAAGTAAATCAAATTTGGTTTACGAAAAAGTCATTCCCCCACGACTAGAATTACCAGCCCTGTATTTACGATAGTGGAAAAATGCCGTAGCAATATACCCATTTTCCTTTCCGCACCTCGATCAAGTTTTGCCCATTGGCTGTCTAAGTTGCAAAATTTGTCAAACGCATTTTGTTAATACAGAAAAAAGTCTAGAGATACTGTCACGATATAATTGTAATCATAATCGTTTTTAATTTTCTTTTTTCCGCGTATGAATACGAGGGTTTATTGTGATCGTACTTGAGAATCGTTGATCAACTTGATGTCGCAATGAAAGCACTGTGGCCTATTCAACCAATTGTGTGCTGGCAATAATTCTGCAAATTTTGTCTTTGCCGGTAACTGACGTACAATTTTTCCTTCAACTTTCGGTGGCAGGCTTGAACCGAAAAGGCTGTAGACAAGCGGTTGCTTTCCTTCCGGCAGCTTGACGATAAGCCTCCCCTAAGTTTTAGAGAACAATACCATTCAGAATTTTGAGTACGCGCTACACATCCCTCGCCACGAGGTAGCACAGTGAACTTGTGACCTGAGGCACCTGAGATATTCACTTTCATTTGAGTTTCAGCAATTTATGGATTTTCATGCGCTATGTGTTTATAGAATGAAATAATTATTCATCTTATGTGAAAAAAAAAAACAAAAAGCTTCTTTGCCCTTACAATTTAGGGTGACATTTTTCTATTCAACAAGAACTCCCGAACTTTGTGTGTTACATTTTTCAGAATAGTGCGTATTGTTCGATTTCGACTTTATAAAAATGACACATTGAAAATTGATTATTGAGGAAAATTTGCGTGAAAATTCTTCACAATAGTATCTTTTTTAGGCACACTAATGAGAGAGCTCCTTCTTGCGATGCAAATGGAGCGTCAAATATCAAAATGTTGTATGAAAAAAAAATCTGAAATTTTTACTTCGTGTGGGTTTTTCTCGGTGTTCATGACCAGAGGAGAATAAACGATTGCGCAGGAGTACGTTTTTTTAGCGGGCACGACGAAAGTGTCTTCCGTTCGAAAATATTCTCCGTTCAAGGCCGTTTTAACGTTCCAGGCGTCATTCGTTTCATTCACAATCGTGAGATTTTTCGTTTTTGCGGATCTCACAGGTGTAGCGAAGTCAATCACTTCAATGGCATCCGGAATTTTAGCGCAAGCGCCGCTGCATTTAATTTTTAGGCTCGGATGCTTTTCGATATCCACAGTAGCCTAAGGGCGAGCAACAAAAAAACGATAAAATGTGTATCCGATTTTGCATGATAAGTAGAGGCTATTTTACTAGAAAGTATGTGCTGTCTGCAATTTTCTTTGATACTATTTCCACTAAATACTTTCGTGAATGTGAGTGTTTTCACGAATTACTCTAGATTCTTAAACCAAAGTCTTTTCACGGTAGTGACGGGAGGGGGGGGGGGGGTGTCAACATTTTGTTAACGATTCTAGAGGTTCAAGATAAATTTCAATGCCTCCTCGAGGGATACCCTAATGGGGTTCGTCAAAAAATGTGTACCGACATTTTGTACGTATGGGGAGGTGCAGAAAAATCAAAAAATGTTCCGTCACGTCTGACATCGTCTTTATTTGCAGAGTCTGCCTGCCAAATTTTCCCGGATAGCAGTTGAACCGTTGAACTACAAAGCTATGATCAACGGTCAACCGTATCGACATAAAGAAATTACAAACGTTCTTAGCAGCTGTGGGATTTAAAAACAGCAATGAAGAATGAAATCGTTCAAGTTGAGCAGAAAAACGAGTACTTTCATAAAAAAAATCGTCACAAAGAGGTGACAAACTTTCGCTAATCGTCTCGGTGTCTCTCGAGGCAATTCTCATACGAATGTCTTCGTCGGCAGAGTTTATTCACGGGCTACATCTACGTAGGTGAGTAAAAAATAAAAAATAAAATTTTATTCGATAGCATCCTGAAAACTGAATGAGCTATAGCTTCTAGCAGTCGGTCAGGCGAGCGGCAGCAGCACCATATTTCAATCCTAAAAAGCGTTTTTCTTGAAACACTGTTTTCAAAGTCGGTGGACATGATACAACGAGAACCACTTAATGGATTATTTTCAAGTTTACAGCAGATACGATAAAAAACATTTAAAGGTCATTTACGATCTCACTTTTTCAAAATCGATCTTCATTTTTTAATGCTTACGTAAAAATTACGACTTTTTGTATAGATTTTGTGTGTTCGAGTGTCAATTCGGTGCCGCGTTGTTAAAAAAAATGATTTTAAAAATCGACGATCGACAACGACTCCTATTTATTGTTCACTTGAATAACCCGTTTGGTTTCTAAATTTCGGATGGACCGTTTAGGGTAGAAAGTGTCCACTGCCAAACGTCGCAAAAAAGATTTCATCGTCTGTCGGCAGCCATGTTTTTGTTGTTTTTCTGTATTTTTGGTGATTTTTTCCAAAGGCTCTCAATATAGGTACCGTTGTGTTAAAAAATGCGTTTCTTATTCATCAAACGATTCCCAGAAAAAAAAATCGGCATTTAGTAATTTTTTCGGGCCTCTAGGTAGATGTAGCCCCTTAAGATGTGTAGTAGGTGAAAATAATGATAATTTCCGTGAGATAGTAATGTACGTGAGATTTTAAAGAATTCTAGCATTTTTAATAATATGAATCAACCCGTTCATATATTGTTATGAAAAATACCCAACAGCTGTGGTTTGTTTTTTAAATGAGACGAAAAAAAAACATTATTGACCGTTGAGTTTCGAAACACAATTACGAATACAGCGAAATTTTTACAGAGGTAAAAACTGAAAGATGCGTTCCGGAATGCGATTACGAATAGGATGAAGTTGTAACAAAAATAAAAATTGAAAGAACGTAAGTGGCCGCGTGTATAAGCTGTTTAGGGATTCCTAGCAAAACAAATTTTAAATTCCTTTTAATGTCTGTATGTCTGTCATACCCTTACTCTATAGTTTTAAAACTATATGCATGCAATTTTGCAAGTAGATGCCTCATATGGGAATCTCAATTTACGTGTAGCGATATTTAGAAAAAAAAAAACGTATACGTAAAATAAGGGCAATTTTTTTTGCGTATCCCATTGAAAGAAGCGTCATGGAACGTGTCCGTCGAATGAAATTTACCTTTCATTTACCATTTTTCATTTTTAAGCCTTGTTTTCGAAATATCAAGTTTCAAAGTTATGGACAATATGCCTCACCCTCTAATTTTCCCAATGCTAATTTGATAAACAAATTATACGGTATAGCATACGAATAGAATCTTCGATCAATATAATTTCCGTTGACTCCGTTGGCAAATGCAGGAGCTATGGACAACCAAGTTACGCTAACTTTATTGAAACTCCTTAAGAAAACTGCACACATAACTTTATCGCATGATGTTTAAGCCTCATTCACAAAATATCAAACATTGCACAAAGGGGCCATATTCTTCACTCCGCCTGTTATATTCAAGTCTTATGATTGCGGATTACTAAAGAAAATAAAAGTTAGTATGTCATGAATGATTGTAGTACAATCTACATGGAAATCATAACTACATATTAGTTAAATATTGATGCTCCAAATTATTGCACAAACAAATGCCTAAAGAACCCTAGTTTGTGCGTGTTCCTACATGTACTAGGTAGTTTTTTTACCGGAATGAAATTTGTATAATTAATTAGCTTGATATTTCTCTATATTTTACACCTATAATCCGCCGTGGCTATTGAACAGCTAGAGCAATGTTCCTAGGTGATTGACAATGGATGTGCAACGCTGCACAATCCTCCCTCGGAAAAATACTTTATAGTATCTGTGTGTCGATATGGATTGGTCTTGTATGTGCAACAGCAACCCGAGCAAAACTCAACAGAACGTTCACAGCATATACACGGTCGGCTGAAAGTTTGGGTACACTAGTCGAAATTTCTCACCGCATTATAAAGTTAGATAGCGGCCTCGAAAAAAAAGATAATTGAATTTCCCAAGCGGCGTTTTAAGAGGGAATGACACCTCATCGCGGTTGGTATGGTAGAACAATTATAGATTCCCAAAAATCTCTGAAACGGCTCTTCAGATCCCGTCGAAACTTTGCCAAACGTCGTCAAATAGATAGACGAACAGCTGTCTTCCCCTTAAATTTTCTGAATTTGAGAAAAAAAAACTAGATTGGCTTATCATAAGCCAATCTACATTTTTTTCTCATATTCAGAAAATTTAAGGGGAAGACAGCTGTTCGTCTATCTATTTGACGACGTTTGGCAAAGTTTCGACGGGATCTGAAGAGCCGTTTCAGAGATTTTTGGGAATCTATAATTGTTCTACCATACCAACCGCGATGAGGTGTCATTCCCTCTTTAAAGGGGATAAATTTAACTTGATTTTGCTTTTGTAAGAAAATTCTGTACAATTTTTTTTGCCCCGTTACGCACTTTCGAACGTGGCCATTTTCCGGCTATTTTTGGCCATCGAAAATTAACTGCAAAGTTTGTGTAAACAAATTTCCTCGGTTTGTCCTATGCTGAACTTGAAAAGGATATCAAAACTGACATTTTTATTTCTTAGAAAATCTCGTACAATTTGTTTCGTCCCAGTATGGTATTTTTAGCGAAAAAATACATGTTTTAGAAAAAAACGCGACATCGAAGAACTATAGGGTTTCAGAGGAAATGTCGGGAGGGTAAAAAGTTACATGGGTTCTCACTGGAGTGGCTAGAATTTTTTCAGAATTTTTTTTGGCTTTTTTTAACTATTTTTTGTTGGAACTTCGATAAGTGGAGAGGTTCCACTTGGGAATTATGGGGTGTAGGAAAATATATTAAGGAAGGAAATTTGTTTACATTTTTATTTTTAGTTACTATAACTACAATTTTTCAGATAGAACAAAAAAATGCGGAGCAGCTCGGAGTATTGTCGTCCGTTAGTTGTTGTGCCTCGAAATCTATCGGATTTAAGACAAAATATCAAAAAGAAAAAGAGTTTTCATTTTTCATTTTAGATTCGCTGGCATTTGTCCAGATTAATTTTATCAAAACGTCTTCACCATGTGTTTTTTGCGAATAACGAGGTGGTTTTTATACCCTTTATCACGAATTCACCAACACTCAACTTTAAACTTTTGGACTTGCTTTTTAACGCAAAAAAAATAGTCAATCAAGTCTCTTCCGTCATCTATGTAGTTTTCATCGCAAAAAGATTCCCCGATTTACATCAAAATTTAAAAAAAATCTAAAAAATTGTCGTTCTTTAAAAATAAAAATGTAATCAAATTTTTTGTTTGTTAATATATTGTCCTAGACCCCATAATTCCCAAGTGGAGCCTCTCCACTCGTCAAAGTTTCAACCAACAATGATGAAAAAAATGTCCAAAAAAATTATGAAAAACATTCTAGCCACTCCAGTGTGAACCCGTGCAACTTTTAACCCTCTTGACATTTTCTCTGAAACCCTATAGTTCTTCAATGACGCCTTTTTTTCCAAAAAAATGTCTTTTTTTTCAGCTGAAAATGCAATATTGGGTCGAAAAAAATCGTCCGAGACTTTCTAAAAAACAAAAATTTCGGTCTTGATATCCTTCTTATGTTTAACATGGAAAAAATGGAGGAACATTTTTTCCACCAACTTAGCAGTTAATTTTCGACGGCCAAAAAATAGCCGAAAAATAGCCATGTTCAAAAGTGCGTACCAGGACGAAAAAAAATCGTAGTGACTGTTCTAAAAAGGTAAAATAAAGGTAAATCTGTCTTCTTGAAAACGCCACTTAGGAAATTCAATTGTCTTCATCTTTGAGGCCGCTATCTAACTTTTAGAGCGGTAAGAAATTTGAACTAGTGTACCCAAACTTTTGGTTGGCAGGGTATAAGGACAACTTTGTGACACCCCACAGAGAAAAAAGATCTCTGTGAGTCTAGAGAACAGGAAAAAGCGTTTCTTAGGTCGATTGAATAAGTAATTCTTAAAATACCCCAACATTCTTTTTTTAACAAATAATCCATTGGCATTTCGTAATGAAGTATTTAGTCAGTTCGTTACTATAGCACGACGACTACGGTGATCATAAAATTACCTCAGCCTCGACTATCGGAGACAGTTGTTTGGGATGAAAAGTAACATCGAGAGTAACGTCCATTCCTGGCGAACAATATCCCGAAACGGGTTGAAGATCGAACTGGTGCGTCAATTTAGAAACGTTCCATTTGAATCTCGCACCGAAGTCGCCGTTGTTGCGAAGCACAAGTTTCGCAGTTTTGGTGCAACCCTCAATGACGGTGCCGAAATACAAATGATTTCTGTCGAGACAAAATTCCCGGGCTACGCAACTTCCGCGCACGAAAAATAATGGCAAAACGGTGGAATCAACCTGAACACCGATTTTCTCAACGAAACTGCTGACTCGCCTTGTTGCCACGAATTTTACAGTTATCTCGGTGCTCTTGCCGGCTGGTAAAGAAATGTTATGTTCCGGTTTTACGCTCAACATATCGGATATCGAATC
This sequence comes from Ophion ellenae, assembly GCA_963210295.1. Classification (NCBI taxonomy): domain Eukaryota; kingdom Metazoa; phylum Arthropoda; class Insecta; order Hymenoptera; family Ichneumonidae; genus Ophion; species Ophion ellenae. The sequence goes on from OY723392.1 coordinate 12,005,841, forward strand.
TTTATGTTCCGGACTCGTAGCTGCCCGGGGTCCGTCGAGTCTCGAAGGCAGCTCGTTCGTCCTTTTTGAATGCAGGGTTGATTCTCCAGGGCGAGAGCTCCGTTGCGTACGATCCTCGTCGTAAGCAAGTAATTTGTTTATCGTATCGAACCAGGCGTCGACTGGTGCACGTGCGGCGTTGACAAGTCGAATTTTACGAGTTACCACTTTGCCCACTGGAACGTTTCCGAACTCGACGAACTTGTCACGAATATTCTCCAGGCGTATCTGTTAAAGGAAATTTTTTTTGAGCAAATTGATTAAGGGGTCTTCTCACTTTAGACGCTAAAAAAGGCTATTTTCATGAATTTTTTTCGATAGTTTTACATTATAGACATTGATATAAAAGTTGTTACACTTAATGAATACACTTTCGAAATACATTTTTTTTAATCATTCATTGAAGTCATTATTTATAGACGAAAATGGTAGTTTAAAAAAGTCCTAAAAAAACTGTAGGTCTATGCTGTTGATGAAATCTTGGAGATCGATCATCCGAAACAAAAAAATCAAACGGTTGTAGATTCAGTGTGTAAATGGCTATAGCTCATATCATACGATTTTTTATATATACAAAAATAACAAAATGGCGGACATTTTTCGAAAAAACAAAAAATAACGTGCTTTTTTTTACCGTTTTTGGCAAAAAACGTAAATATCAATTTTTTTATATCCTTGATATGTGCTATAGCGATAGTTGTAAAGAATATGTGTTTAAAATTTCATAAGGATCAGTTCAGTAGTTTCGAAGATTTTATCATCAAGCCGTCGAAAAACGTTGTTTCGAGAAAAATACGTTTAAAGTTTGTTTGGGTTACATATACGATTTAAAAAAAATGTATTTCGAAAGTGTATTTATTAAGTGTAACAACTTTTATATCCATATCTACAATCATCAATCAATATCTACAATCAATATCTACAATCAATACAATATCAATCAATATCTACAATATCGAGAAACACATTTTAAAAAATCATGAAAATAACCTTTTTTTAGTGGCTAAAGTGAGAAGACCCCTTAAATGTTGGAATAATAAAGAAGTAGAATCCACGATATTCTTGGCGTTTGAATTGAATCTTATTTTTTGAAAAACCTTGTTACCGAGACCAGAGACTGAGAAAATGACCAAGTCCAGATAATGCAATTTTATTTAATGACCTCGAAATCATTTACAACGTCAAACATCACAAAATACCTTGTAGAAAATCCCTTCGCCCTCGATAATAACGGTTTGTTCAACCGTAGAGTCGTTTATATGAAAAACAAGATTCTCGCGATATATCGACGGCTCCGTGGGATGAAAATTGATGAGAATAGTGGCATTGGAGTTGCCAGGAATCGCTTGGGAAAGAGCATCGAGATCGACTGTCATATGAGGCGAATTTTCAAACTGGGTTTCGATTCTGTAAAGAAATTATTGCATATCTTATTATTTTGTTGTAATCTAACGATGAGACAGTTGTTCATTTGTAATTCCACTTTTCATACGCGATCAAGGCATACATTAAGGTGGCACAAATTTGAGCTGTATTTTTTTCCTTTTTATCATCATCCAATTATCTTCTTTGAAGAAAAAAAAAATTGTCGTGGAAGCTCCGAGCGGTCAAAAAATATTTAGAGGTCGCTCAAGCCTCCTCAAGAAAAATACAAATTTTCATAAAATTTCCATAAAACAATAAATCGCGCATGCATTATAATTCCTTGTAGCATAAAAACAAAATAAACAGCGAACTATTACATTTTCTGAATAACTCATTATAATAATTTGTAACAAACACCAGTTAGACGATATGTGTTATTTTGTATTATTATGTATTATTGTATTATGGCCCCGCTCGTCACAGAGTACAGCTACGATTAATCCGCAGTTTGACCAACGAGACCAACTGTGGGACGCATTACGATGCGCGGGAAACAGCTACCATTTCGGTTTTACGAAAAAAACTACCTATAATTTTGTTTACGGTCAAGAGCTTTCAAGAATTATTTTATGAGAACAAAGATTATAATTCTTGGGTTAAAAGTGTGAGATAAATTTGAAAAATCTGTTTCTAAAGAAAACACGATTAATTGTTTTGAAAATTTTACAAAGCGTCAAATTTATGAGTGAGGAGGGTAAAAAAATCGGCGAAAATTGGACATTTCGAAATTCTTGAGCGACCACTACATATTCATTAGCTGGCTGGAGCTTTTGCGAGGTTGATTTAAAAATTATAAAACGTAACATGCATGCGTGAGAAGTGAACGAAAACAAAAATGTCTTTTTAATGAAAATTTGAAGTTTTGGGAAGCTTGAGCGACCGCTAAATATTCTTTGACAGCTCGCAGCTTGCGCGACAATTTTTTTGGTTTTCCAGAGTAAATAATTGGATGGTGAGAAAAAGGAAAAAAAACTAGAGCTCAAACTGTGCCACCCTAGTATAAGCACATCTGGGAGGGGTAGGAAAATCTGAAAAGAATCATTGTATGTAAAGATTATTATGAAAAAAGAAAAGGTTTACATGGCCGGAGTTTTGTCATTATTGGTGACCAGAAGTTGAGCTTCGTAAGGCGGAGAAGTTGGGCCTCGTATGTAGCTGGGGCCAAAGTTATAATGGCCAAAGCTGAACTCAACCGAGGGACTTTTCGACGAAGCCTTTACGAACATTCGATATGTCGGTCCTCCATCGATCTAAAAGCACGCGGTTTAAGCAACCAAATTGAATGAGAATTTCCATGTGGGATGGGCATAGGCGATCTATTTTCCGTTTACAATTTCCCATACCAAACAAACCCAACCAAACACTTTTAATAAACCTCACAAAAAAGTGCCTGTATGGAATTGGCCTTAAACAAACGTATCGAATACCCCAGAGTTACAAAAACAATTAACTTTGCATAACAGTCAGATTTAATGAGGAGACTTTGTATAATTCATGATACATTAATAATGTAAGTAATAAATCCACTTCAGACTATTAGAAATATAACTCGGCCAAAATTTAGTAAGCACTTCAATCGATTTATTCAAATAATTAATTAATGGAAACCCGAGAAAAATCCAACATATATGTAGGGATATTGAAACGTGTTCGCAATACTTTCCATAGACTTCAGATAAGAATAACGTTTAAGTCGAAATACATGAACGAATATTTAAGGGGTCACGACACCATGCGATGTAACATGTAAGTTATTTTTTAAATTATTTTATTGCCTAAAAGTTTAAAGTTTAAGAACATTTTGAGTTAAGGCCGTTCTCAAAATTCCGAAGATTGCTCAAGTTACAAAAATTCGTAGGAAGGTTTTTTTGTTTTGCGTTTTTTCCGGGAATTACATTTTTCAAGTCGGGCAACATTGTCCAGCTGCAACTAATAACTCGTTTGATTGAAATTTTGCACGAATAGGTCTGGATAGATTTTATCCTATTTAGCATAGAATTTATTTTCTTTATGTCACGTCGTTGCTTGAACATTTTTCTTGTCTCTTTATTTGGCGGCTTAAACTTCGTTTGACCTAGAGACGAGCGTACTCTTACTATTTTCGAGAAAATAGAAAACCGCTATGCTAGGTTCTGGCTTTTTTTTTTATTCACGAGAACATTTCTGGTTTTCTGGTTCCAGAATATCCGCGTGGCCATGAGAATATCGCTCGTTGGTGCGTGGCGCTTCACAGAATTGCTCTACTCGCCACAAGAAAAAAAATTATATGACTTATAATTAAAATGATGTAGAATAGACAAGTTAAATGTAAATCATTTTTACGCAGTATGAGCAGTAAAAAATCTCGATTTTTTTTCTTGTTTTGGAAACAGTCGATTCCATGATCCCTTGGCAAATATTTTCTTGCATTTGCATTGGTCAAACTCCGCTTTCCGTCTTAGTCATTTTAGGTTCAGTTGAACGCTTGTAAATTTGGATTAAATATAAACATTTGTAAAGAAAATTTATTTCTTCTTGTATTCTAATTATATTTGGAGTAATTGATTCTCAAGAAAAATATTGAAAAAAAGTTATTATTGAAGGAATTTTCGTTTGCGTAATTTTTTACGGCGAAATTTTGCCTCGGAAATTTTCTACAGGAAAGTAGACGCCGCCTACGTCTGCCATGATCATTTGCCATATACAGGGTATCCCAGAACTAAATGCGTTCCCTGAAATGGGGGGTTGGGGGTGAAATTCTGAGTCGATTGATATAAGCATGTGTGGGTCTCAGATCAACCCTTGAATTATTTTCAATTCTTACAGGCGGGCCAATCAGGTGCTCCCAATGAGCCGGCGTACGTCGGTGAGCGATACGCGCGTGCAGTGGTGCCGGATTGGCCCGCTTGGATGGTCCTGATTGACCCACCTTTAAAAATTAATAATAATTCGGGGGTTGATCTGAGACCCACACATGCTTATATCAATCGATTCAGAATTTTACCCCTAACCCCCATTTCAGAGAACGCATTCAGTTCTGGGACACCTTGTATATTATTAAACCTAAGTGGAGAATGTTGGAGCAGAATCCTAAAGAAAAATTCACCTTCAAAGTAACAGGATGTTGGCGAATAATTATTTTTTGTAATGCCGTTAATTGCAAGTAGCACGTCGATGGTACAGCACTCGAAGCGTGATCCGAATTTTTGGATATCGTGAGAAAATATGCGCCGCTGCGTTGACTCAAATATCTGGGATCATTCGTTCCAAGATCCCACGTATAGTAGAACATAATGTCACGCGTGTTTGATATTTCAAATTTAAATGTGGCAGGCTCATTGAGCTTCAGTTTGCCAAAGTTCAAAACGTTCCTTTGATCGTAACGAGCTTCGAGAATATCTTGTTCCTTGTTAGTGCTACTGTACAAGATGCGAGGACGTATCCGATTGACTCTCGCGCTCACAAGGATAACGAGAGGATTTTTCATCCCTTTCACATTGCACTGTAAAGGGAACGTAAACTCCCCTACGCAACTCGGTACAAGCGACACTCTGGAAAAATCAGAAAATATTTTTCAACGTAAAGTCAACAGTCAAAGTTTTTGAATTGTAAGCATAAATGTTATTCGTACTTATGGGGACAGAAAATAGTATGTATGTATCGGATGAGTATGTATCGGATCACGCCTTTAAGGAGTCTGCATAAGCTTGAAATTTCGAAGATACGATTTTTATCGAATCGTTTTGTAGCCTAGGGCCTTCCCTTTAAATCGTAACAAATTTTTTTGTAAAAATTAAAACATTGACCATGACGATTTTCGTGAACGGTCAGACGCCCACTGTGCTACGGTAAACTCCCCTTGCCCTCGGCACCCTTTTTGCCTTCGTGTTTTTCTCGAAACTATGTTTTATAAAACAGTGTAGGTTGTATCTCAAAATCTATTTGTCCGATTCACTTTAAATTCGGAAAGAGCTTAGTTTATAACATTTTTATCGTATTACCAGATTATTTTTCGATATGCTCATCTATTTATTGATAACAAATGATTAACGGTGTTTTTTTGGTCGAAAGGTGAACGCTTTTTTTTCTACTGTCCGCTATTTTAGTCATTTTCAAAAAAAATGTACACTCCGTTCATATGAATGTTGCATTATTGTAATAAAAGTAATTTTTTTTTATTTTTCATAGCAGATCGAGCTGGTTGCCAGAACCACCTACACCGATTGGCCATGCAGCAGCGGCGGCGCTTTGCGTAAATAATAATAACATCATTGTAAAAAAAAAAATCAATAAAAAAAGCATGACAAGACTGTTTTAATTTCGTGTAAAATACCGACCGCGACAGTCGAAAATCGACCTGCTTTTCGGATCCCGAGCTTAAGCGGACTCGAGAAAAATAAGGTTTCGTAAATCGTTAACTAGTACATATACAATTGTTAGAGGGACGTTGAAAAAATATTTTTTGGTCTTAAATTCGAAATGACGATGTTAATTCTAAATTCTCTGAATTGAAACTCAAGTGCTTTCAAAAGATTTGCGAAGAAATCTGTTCTTTTTTTACTAAACCACAGTATTTTACAAATGCCGATAAAATGATTAATATTTTCAAAAATATAGGAAATATTAGGGTAAGCTGGTGTAGGAGTACGCGCCTAAGCTTCAAAGCGGTGAAAAAAACAAACGAATACATTTTACGAATCAGTTTTGAATTTGATTAAAAGAATATCTAGTATGCTATTTAAATTATAAGCGACAGTTGAGAATCTTAATTTTTTAAAAATAGAACCTAAAAATTACGAATCGGGATTTGTGAACTCTTAGACATACGGGCGTTTAAGAACACGCACGGGGGTCGATAAAAGTACGCAAGCATCGATCGACACATAAATCGCGAATAAAAATACTTGTATACTTGTAAAAATATATACACTATATATATACAAAATACTGTATTTACTATATCTAGAAAATATTTGATATATTTATATATATCTTCATACTTCATACTATATATATATATATATATATATATATATATATATATATATATATATATATATATATATATAGCCCATGACCCCGACCATTTTTGATTTTCCTGATTTTTTTTTGGTAAGATTGTGCTCCATGAAAGGAATATACACACCAATTTTTAAATTTTTGTCTCTTCTCTTTTAGGAGTTATAAGTTTCCAAAAAATGTTGATTTCGACAGTTTTGGCAACGTGTAAACGCTGATAACTCCTGAACTAATTGAGATATCGACAAATGTCACTATACATTTTTTTTCATGTTGAAGCATCCTTTCTTTGAAAAATATGAAAAATGATCAATTATCAATGTCAACGTTTTTTCCCTTTAAGATGAAAACAATTAAAAAAAATATGATTGCCTTTGTTTTTTTTTCAAAAATCTTCAAAATAAAGTGGCCTATTTTATGATTTTTAAGACTAGTCTCATTGTAGGCCCATTTTGCCTTCTATTTTTTTTTATAATCAATCATATTTCTTCAGGAGACTTTTATCATTTTAATCTGCAATAATGGTATTGATGATATTGTGATTTCTAATCCGGCTTCGTCGGGCCTGAAACGGTTTATTTTTAGTTTGTGCGGAATTTAACGAAAAAAATTACTTTAAATAAAGAATAATTTTTTTCGTTAAGGGGAGGGTAGGGGTTTCAGCGTGAAAAAAAAACACTTTTTTGCGAATTTTTTTCATCTATATGGATGGAGTAAGTTTATTGAAACCTTTTGTACATTATTAAGTGTCATTTCAAGAACATTCCGTGAAATTTGTACGCGAAAATATCCACAAACAAGCCGGTGACAAAACTTTTCCAAGAACGCCTTTGGAAAAACACGATTTGCGGTGTTCACTGCATCTCTTTCACTCTTCACAATGAAATCTCAGCTAGAAATTATCCGAAGTCAAGTACCATCAAAATTTAGTCAAAGTATCATCAAATCCTCCCCCAACGATCTTAGATATTTTTTTTTTCATTTCTAAATTTTTGGTGGTCATGCAAAGTGAAAAGTGCTATTTTTCACGAAAAAAATCCGCCATTTTGGGGGTGGAAAACCCCCTCAATGTAAAAAAATCTCAAACATGTAGAAAGTGTGTATCAAGTTTGAAATAAATCGGTCATGTAGCTTTCAAATGGCAGTGAACACGGACTTTGAAAAAGTGGTTTGGAGAAAAACGCGTTTGAGTTTTTAGAAGCTGAAAAGTGAAAAAAAAAAATATTTTTTTTTTACTTACACTGAATCATCGATTCCAGCTCCATAGAGTAAACTCCCTGCAGCAGCTTCGATGTCTTGAGCCAGTTTTTTTTTTTAAGTCGTTGCCTTATCCTGGCTTCTTTGCTCTGCTTCTCATCTTGTATCTCGCCCTTATTCATGCGACAGTTATCCTCCAATCTTGCGTATTCGTGAGCGCTCGGCCCAACGCTGATGTTCATATCCGACAGAAAGATGAAAAAAGCACCAGCACCTTCATTGAAAGTGCATGCAGTCACGTAGGATGCAAATTCAACGATTTATTTGCTGCCAGGTAATTTTTTCGGTGCAATCCTCCAAATTGGCTACTTCAGACTTTTGTCGTCATTTTGGGTAAAACGTTCAAGACACCTTTCAAGAAGTTCATCCTTGCTCAGATCTTCGTAAATCGGTTTGATTGCTTGTAAGAAATCTTCTGGAAGTGAAGAGTAATTGTGTTTAAAATTTCCCACTCCTGTTGTGGCCAGAGCTTTTTGATAAAGTCACCACGAGTCCTCGCCGCTCAGGCACTTATCGTGTTGAGGATTATCGTCTGTCAACTGCTGGTGGTAGTACGTTGCCCAAATGGCATTTTTCATTTTCTCTACCGAATCACAATTATGTCTTATTGCTGCTCCGTAGTATCGCCTCAAATTATCGATGACTTTTTCGGTGAGTTTTCCTTTGCCGCCGAGTACTTTACTTCGCCGTTTGTTACCTGAATGTTTTCCTGTTTTCACGACTTTATCTTCAACAGTATTTTTTACCAGATCACGTAGACGTTTTCTCATTCTCTGTTGCACGTGACCTACACATTCTTTTTTATTTATAGTGAAATTTTCACCGTAAGGTTTCGCTTTCACTAAATGGTCATAAGTTTTGCTGTCGCCGTCTCCGACATAGTTGCTGATCTTTGCTCCATACTTTTCCAAACAAGGAGCTAATGCCTTGCTTCTGCCACGTGCCTTCGCCAGAAAAGATCAAAGTATCAGACTCCGAATTTTCCCTTGTTTTCTCTTTTCCTTCGTCTGCGGCGGAAAGGAGACATTTTTCAGCAGTCGTTTCGACGTAGGAGCAAATCGATTTCATAATATCCATATAAGACGATGTGACTAAAAAATTACGTGCAATGTTCATTAGACCGCAAAACTTATTGCAGCCTGCCAAACCCAAACTTAATGTGCGCATTGCGAAAACAAATCGAGTGTTGATTTCGTAGCGATGATCAGTTTTTTCACTCGACGGTATATAGCGTAGATCACAATTGGCACATTTTACCTGGATTTGAAAGCCAAGACCTTCTTTTTTACAACTTTTGAACGCAACTGAACCATCACACTGAGCGCATTTCACCAAACTTGCAATTGTTGAGAGAACAAGCAAAAAATCGACGATTCTATAATGATTTTCAACGTCTTCCGGCACGCTCAAACTGGTATTCAACTTTATCTTTTTCGATTATGCAATTTTCGTATTAGCTTCATCCTTATTTTTTTTACATGGATTAGGCCTTTTTTTGCCGCCCGCAGCTGCCGGAGCTACAGTGTTAGAGGAGTGGGACTAAATAGTCCATAACTTCGAGAGTTTTGCTCTGATTGACTTCAAATTTTGGGATTATATTCTTGAAATGTTTAACTATAAGAAAAGGCAAAAAAATCGATCTTTCAAAAGTGCAAACCCCTACTCTCCCCTTAAATTTAACACAATACTAGATATATATATATATATCGTAATAGTAGTAGTTCCTTTATTTCCATGTATGTCCTAGCGGGCTTCTTACATTTCCTCCGTTCTTTTCTTCACAGCAGTTTTCCTTACTTCTACGCTCTCACTCTATAATCATTCTTTTGCCACTTGCCCATCCACACTTACGTACTGAATCTTCCTTTTTGCTTACTTGTCTATTTAGTTATATATTCACATATTTACAAAGCTTACATGCTAATATCTTTATATTCTATACCTCTGTTCCTCTATCCTCTTTCTTCTTTGCTATCTTTTCAAATTGTCTAACTACCTCGCACATCTCATCCACTATCTCCCTTCCCTCTAGGACCTTCCTCCAACCTCCATTTGGGTTTTCTCCTTGTTCTCTCTCCCACTCCTCACATTTTCTTACTGCCTGTTCCTTCATTTGGTGTTTGGCCTCCTCACATTTCCATACACGTGCAAGCGTTGCTTCCGCTTCCCCGCATACCCTACACTTTGTTTTCCTGAAACCTTTTCCCGTCTCTCTCCCCACGCTTCCACACCTCATCCTCGCCCACATTTCCCTACCTTCCCCCCTTGTTGCTCCTTTTTCCCAGTATTCTTCCATTCCCACCTTTCTTTTCCTTTCCTTGTATTCCTTGCAGAAGTTGGACCGGTCTATTTTTCTCCACATCTTCTGTATTTCTTGCTGTGCCATTTTTTGTACTGCTCTGCCGGCCTTTCATCTTCCATTCTTCCTTCTTTCCTCTTCGTATTGCTTCCCCTATCTGCCCCTCGCCTGCCTGCCTACTCCATTGCTGCCTTCACTTCTTTGCCCCATTTGCTCCCGTCCTTGTTTACCAAACCCCTTGCTTCCTCCATTAGGCATTTTCTTGGTCATTTGTCATCCTCCATCTCCATGATTTTATTAATATAATCTCCTGCCCGTTTCAATGTGATGATGTCGATTCCGACGCAACCTGCTTTTATCTTCCATATGTATTCTTAGCCATCGTAGTGTGTCTGGCCTGTGCTCTCTCTACTCGTTCTCTTCTCTTCCATCCCCAGACTTCTACTCCGTACAAAAGTCCGCTTCTCGCGATTGCTTCCGCTATTCTCAGTCTGTCCGTCAGTTTTCCAATCCGCGCCCTCTTCGCGATCCCCCATGCCCCGTTCGAAACTTTTCTTATCTTACTCTCTACGATTTTTAGATGTTTTTCGTACGTGTTTCCCGATGAGAAGTATACTCCAAAGTATTTGAACTCCTTCGCCACTTCCAGCTTTTTTTTTCATTTATTTCCCATTCCCTCTCCCTGTTTTGTCTCTCCCCTTTCCGAAAAATCATGATTGTCGTTTTCTGGATGTTGATTTCCAGTTTGTTTCTTTTTACATATTTTTCAAGCTCTTTGATCATGTTTCGCAACCCCTCCCCCGTGTCCGCAACCATCGCCACATCGTCCGCATATTTAAGGCATATATTTTTCCTCCTCCTATTACAGTTCCCCCCTCTGTTCTTTTCTTCCATCCTTCCTCCATGTCTTTAATAAAAATATGGAAGAGCATTGGGCTTAGCGCGCACTCCAGCCGGACAGAGGCGGTTTATACACTAGGCTCGCTAGGCCCGGGCCTAGGGCGCCGCGACAAAGGGGCACCGCGCGTCGGCGGGTCCGCAAGTACGCGCGCCCCTTCTTATCTCGCCCCCTTATGACCGGCGAGTGGAGGGGGGGGGGGGGGCGCTAAGTTTCTCAGGCCTAGGGCGCTAGTTTTTGTAAACCGGCCCTGCTGCCGGATCCCTCTTGTCGTTATGAAACTCCTCGAGCATCCTTCCGCCGTGATTACTTCATTCTGCGTTTCCTTATACATCCTCTGGATTATTTCCAATGTCCTTCCTTTTATATCCGCCCCCCCCCCCCCCATGTTCTTTATCATCCCTTCCCTGTCGACTGAGTCGAAGGCCGTCCTGAAATCTACGCAAGCCGTGTAAAGCTCCCCCCCCCTCCTTTTCTTCAGCCTATTATTAATAAGTGCGTTTAAAACGTAGATGTGATCTCTTATTCCTCTGCCCGCTCGGGAACCTGCTTGCCCTTCTCCCATCACCCTCGTTCCTTTCAGCACGAAACTAACTCTGTTGTTGATGATCCTCATGAGTAATTTGTATCCCGTGTCCATCAGCGTTATGCCTCTATAGTTACTTGCCATTCCCGAATCTCCAGATTTATGTATGAGAAATATCCTTTCCATTTCCCATCCCCTTGCCAGCTTCCCCTCCCTCCATAACCCATTCGGGATGTCGGCTAATTCCACTCTCCCTTCCTTTGGTAGCCCTTGGAAAAATTCTATCGCCAGCCTGTCTTGTCCAGCTGCCTTGCTCTTTTTCATTTTTCTCACTTCCTTTTCTAATTCTTCTATGGTTATTTCTCAATTGGCTATTTGGTCCGTTTGGTCCATTGAACTTTCCTGGTCTCTGCTTTCGCCGTCTCCTTCTTCCTCTCGGTATCCTGTCCCTGTTTCTTCTATGCCTTCCTCTGCGCCTCCCAGTAACTTCTTAAAATGTTGGAACCAGTCTGCTTCCGCTATCTGCCGGCTTCCGGTACCCCTTTTTCTGGGCCTGAATGGTCTCAATGCTCGCCAGAGTTCGGTGGGGTTCTCGCTTTCGCATACTGCCTTCCCTCGTTTTCTTCATCTTTCCTCGTATTCTTCTTTCCTGATTTCCTTTAGTTCCCTTCTCTCTTTTCTTAATCTCTCCTTTCCCTCCCCCCCCCCCCCGGATTTTTGAGAAATTGTTTCAGTTGTTTCTGTACTCTTCCTTTTTGTACTCTTACTCCTTTGCTTGTCGTCATGTTTTCTGTTCTATTTCCCCCCACTCATTTTGCCATTCCCACCTCCTGCGCCGCCTCTTTTATGGCCTTCTCGAAAGTGTCCCATCTGTCCAAACTTCAATTTTCTTTTCTTTTCTTCCCCAGATTTCGGCGAAATATTCTCCGTATACCTCAGCTTCTTCTTGCTTCCACTTGAACTTTATTTCTCTTCTTGTTTCCTTTCTCCGTTTTGGGTTGACTTGTTGTCCCTCTTCTTGTTCCCTTTTGCCCCTCTCAAAAGTTATGACTATTGGTAGCTGGTCTGATTCTATCCTCCCCTCTACTTCTATCGTCCTTATTAGTCCTTCCGCCAGTCCATTTACTACTACATAGTCAATGACTGATCCTCCCGCCCCTTGGTGTCCTACGTACGTGAAGTTTCCCTGTCTATCCCCTTCCCATCTCCCGTTTGCCACTGTTAACCCGAGTTTGGCACATATCCCGAGCATTTTCTTCCCTTCTGCGTTTCCTGTTCTAGCCTTTGATGTCCTCTCGTTTTCGTGTCCTTCCCCTCCTATTATACCCGCTTGTTGTTCCCCGATTCTGAATAATCCCCCACTATTATTACTGCCTGACCCTTTTCCTCTGCTTCCTCGACTATTCTCCCTAATTCTCCTTCCAATTCCTTGAGATTTTATGTTATTTATGCTTATTATTGTTCCCTTCTCCTTTTTTGTTTTTCCCAGTTGTATGTCCCTTATGACTATTTCCCCCTCCCATTGTCCGACTTTCCCCTCCCTGAATATATTTTTCCTGACCCCAGATAGGTGTCCCCCCATCGCCCTTCCTATCCTCTTTTCTCTTATAACTGCTTTGGTGCCCCATGTATAGTTCTTGTCCAGCTTGCCCTTCCATTCTTCCACCCACGTCTCTTGAAACGCTAGAATGTCGTATGCCGCTAACCATTCCCAGCTCCCTCTACATCATTTTCGCAATTCGCTTTCCTTTCGCTTAACACGAGGTCATGGCATTTTATTAATCGGTTTCCATGTGTTTTCCATGTTACATTATCTCTTACTTTTACAATGAACGTGACGCCGGGTGTCAACACGCTTTCAATTTCACCTGGTATCCGGGATTCTTTCCGCCCCCTGTTTGAATTCCTTTGCCATAACCGAATCGCCCACGCAAAAAGATTTTTGGATGCTTCCTGAATAATTTTTTATTTGTCTAGATTGATGGTTGCATACATTTCCGCTTATTGGCGGCAGGCGCAGCAGGGAGAACCGGGTTCGTAATTCTCTACCCATTGCTAGGCTGGCTGGTGTTCTCTGCGTAGCCGCGTGAGGTGTGCTACGGTAATCGAATAAGAATTGCGTTATCGCTTCGCGGAACTCGAATCCATCGTTAACCATACATGTTATTTTTCTTTTGAACGTACCCATAAAGTTTTCAGCTGCTCTGTTCGTAGCCGGATGGTACGGTAGAGTTGTGCTGTGGCGTATAGCCCCTTTTTCATGAGATTTTGGAAACTGTTTCCTAAAAAAGTGGAATAGTTGTCAGTCACTAGATGAGCCGGATATCCGTGTCTTGCGAAAATGTCTTCGAAAACCGAAACTGTGCTGTTTCCGTTCATAGAAGGTACCACTACGGCTTTCGGCCATTGCGAGTGACTGTCGACTATTACTAGAACCATGCGACGGAATAATGGCCCTAAAAAATCGGCGTGTATCCGATGCCAAGGTATCGTTGGCCACGTCCAGGGGGTCAGTGTGATTTTTGGTGGGTTTGTGCGAGTTTCTAAACATGGTCTACATTTCGTTGTTATTTCATCAATTTTGTTATTTACCCCTGGCCACCATACAAATGAGCGCGTCAAGGCTTTCGTGCGTGTACCGCCAAAGTGGCTATGACGTAGTTCTTTTAATACTAATGGCTGCAGTTTTTCTGGGGTGTTCACGCGGTGCCCCCATAAGAGACAATTATTTTCGATTAACAGGGAATCTCGCCTGTTCCAAAAAAATTTGAGGTCAGTTTCGTTATTTTCTTTCTCCGACCAACCGTCCATGCAACGCCTCATGACTTTGTTTAAAGTTCGATCTTCTCGCGTTGCCCGTTGGACGTCTTTCCAATTTAGAGTAGCAAAATCAATATTTTTTTATTTCGTTCAGATACGTGTACGCTATGTCTTGTAACATTGAGAATTTTTTGCATGATCATCCGTATTTGACAGAGGTAAACGACTCAGCCAGTCCGTGTAGTTTGAGGTCCCGCGAATGTACTTAATCGTATGTCGGAAAGGGGCTAAAAAAATTGCCCATCGCTGTAAGCGTGCTGCCGCTATTTTTGGTATAGATTTTGTAAGATTGAAAATTCGTGTCAATGCCGCCGTCTGTCAGTAAGATAAATTCGCTTCCGTACAGATACTCATAGAATTTACGAACTCCGAAGATAATGGCAAGACCTTCTTTGTCCATTCGTGAGTAATTTCTTTCCGTGACGTTGAGAGAGCGGCTTGCAAAACATACTGGGCGGTCGATATCATCCCGATCCCGATGCGCGAGTACCGCGCTACTGCCATAGGGCGCAGTGTCATATGTGAGTACTATCGTTTTTTCTGGATCGAAGTGAACTAACACTTTTTCCGATGACATTTATTTTTTTATCGCCTCGAAGACTTTGGTGCATTCGTCCGTCCAGTCGAATTTCGCTTTCTCTAAACCTGCGTACAATGGTCGCAGTTTATTTGCCATGTTTTCTATGAATCGACTATAATAATTTATAGATCCCATAAAACTACGCAACTCTGAAACGCCTTTGGGAGCCGGTGCGTTTTTTACACTCAATACTTTGTCCTGCAGTGCTCGTATTCCTTCGCGATTTATTTTGAAACCGAGATAACGCACTTCAGGTTGTAAGAAACTACATTTTTCAAATTTCAGTCGCAATCCGGCCTCACTTAGACGTTTCATTACTTCTTTCAATCGCCGTAAATGGTTCTCCGCATCAGCTGCCGCTATCAAAATGTCGCCAATCAAAACTATTACCCCCGCAACCCCTAATAATGATGTTGCCATTATCCTCTGGAACGATCCTGGGCCGGTTGATACCCCGTAGGACAACCGGTTGTACTGGAACAGTCCGAGATGCATACTTATTACTACGAGTTTTTTTGAATCTTCTGATAACGGCAACTGTTGGCAAGCTTCAGATAAATCGAGCTTTGTGAATAACATCCCCCCTCGCAACCCAAACAAACTTCATCTACTCTTGGCAAGGGGTAATGATCGATTTCTAAGTATTTATTTAGAGTGACCTTGTAGTCACCACAGAGTCGAACTGAGCCGTCGCTTTTCAGCACGGGCACCACCGGTGTGCCCCAGTCACTGTATTCTAAAGGGGAAATTATTTTCAAAGCTTGTAATCTTGACAATTCGCGCTTGACTTTTTCACGTAACGACCATGTTCTTTTCCTGGGTTGCAGGAATTTGGAACGAGCTTCTTTTTTTAGTGTTAATTTTAATTCGCCTTTTGTAAACGTGCCTATGCCGGCTTTGAAAAGATCAAGGAATCCGCGTTTGAATTCGTCCGTTTCTACGCTTTTTTTGTCTTTACGGTTTGCTCTGGGCTATCTAGCTTACTAGTAATAACCGTGTGCATATTGTTCTGGAAACAGATTGGCCACAACCCAAAAGCCTGCAACCAGTTACGACCTAAAAGGGGTGGACCTCCCTCTTTTACTACGTGTGATATTGAGTTATTCTTTATACCTTTTCTCTCTGCTGTTACCTCAATATATCCTATGCATGGTATAGGAAGCTTATTGTACGTTCGCAGTATTACTTTTGAAGTTATCAACGGTGCGTGAGAGAAAAAACTTTTATAACACTGCTTAGAGATTACTGCCGGTCCGGCGCCAGAATCTATTTCCATTTTCAGTGGTACCTTATTTACTGTAATCGTTTTAAACTGGGGCTCCACCATGACCTCTGACACTTTACTTTCTACTGGTTCACCGGTAAAAACTTCGAAAATATTTGTGGCTCTTATTGTAAAAAAATCGCTTTCAAAACGGTCGTTATCAAATACTTGACCGTCGTTTTCTCCCCCAGCTATTTCTCTGTCCACATAGTTCTAAGCGCGCCAAGACTGTTGTTTTTCTCTCGTTTTTTTACACATTTTATAAATATGACCTTGTGTGCCGCATTCGCTACAATATTTGCTCCGTAAATAACATTCGGATCGTATATGATTTTTTCCGCCGCAGCAGTAACAAACCATTCCTGAATTTATTCTCGGTGGTCTCGATGATTTGTGGTTGCTTCCACGCTGCTTACCTTTGCCCCCGAATGATGTTCCGCGTCTTTGCGGTGCGCTCGCGTATCCTCGCCTCGGGCCGCGATTCTGCGTGTATCTCATGACATGCATGTCTACACTCTCCTGCGCGGTTGACGCCTGAGTTTCCTTCAACGTTGGTGTTGTTTGGAATCCCCCGGATTCTTCATCCGCTAACTGAACGTTTTTTTGCTAATTTAATGAGATCTACCAGGGTGGAGGACGACTCCATTAGTAATTCATATCTCACTCGCTTGTTTTGAACATTCGACATAAACTGGTCCTTTACTTGCGTGTTTGTTTCCGTTACTGCGAACTCGCATTTCTGCGCTATTGTTCGCAGAGCTTTCTGCCATCATTGTAGACCATGAGCAGAGATGAAACTGCGACTGCGACTGCCATCTCACTCATTCCCATGCTCTGTCTCACCGTTCCCGCTTCCTAACCTCTTTTGTGTCTTTCACCTATTCCTATTCCTATGTTTCTCCTATGTTTCTCCTCCGCTCTGTTTTCGCTGTATCTTTATCCACCAACACTTCCACTCGCCCCTCTCCCTGTCCGGCTGTCTTCCAACTACTTTTCTTATATTTCTCTCCTCTAACACGTCGATTTGTACTATTTTTATTTTCGCTACTTGCGCCACGCGTCCACCTCGTTTCGCTTTCCAACCGGAACTCTACTATATATATATATATATATATATATATATATATATATATATATATATATATATATATATATATATATATATATATATATATATATATACATATACATATACATATATATATATATATATATATATATATATATATATATATATATATATATATATATAAAATGCTATATATAAATATGTGCCTTTTGTATACTTTGTATACTTGTAAAAAAAAAATTAACAACAGTCCTATAAGAGTACGCGCGTACTCATACACACCTAAACACTGCGTACTCTTACACCAGCTGCACATTTTAGATAAACGTAACTGTTACTACCATTTATTGATGAGATGCGGAATTACTTTCATTTTGAACAATAGCCTTAGTAAACCGGCGTACGAAATTAATAGCTGTTTTTAAAGAAAGTAAGCTGTGTTTCGTACTTGTAATGCTTTGAAAAATAAATAAGAAATTGCAACCAAAACTTCAAACTTACCGAGCCTCTCCTTTTTATTTCGCTTTGGATTTTTTTTGTCAGAAACCCCTACTCAGTTAGGCGGTCTAAACACAACAGAAGTGAGCTTCACCTAGCAAACCGTTTCGTCAACAGCGTAACTGCGTACTCTTATCGCCTGCGTACTCCTATACCAGCTTACCCTACTTCTCCAATCGAAAACCGTTTTTCTTATTGTTTTCTTCAACTAATTTTCTTATAATTACATTTATGAATTATTTTTCATTTATCAGAAAAGCAAGAAAGCAAGGTATTTTGGAATGTAACGCATTTCGAGGCGGCGCGTCTATTCAAAAGAAAAAAATGAAAACCTGCCGTTCCTGCCATTCCATAGTCATTCGTTTGTGCAGTCATGTGAAGCATCGATGTTCAACTGATATGTAGTTATTTTTCTTATTATGTATTTCGGACCGCAATAATTCGTTGCATACTAATTTCGATTCATTTTAATACTCCGCAGTCATAATACTCTAAAAGTGCGGTGCGAAGGGGGGAGGGGGCTTTGTTCGATGTTTAATATTTTATTAACGACCCTTCGAACAACATGCGGTAAAATTATTAGTCAACTTATCTATAACTTCATTGTCCATATCTCCCAAATTTGATGATATACCGTAGCCGGAATAATTTCGATCAAAAGTTCCCATCAATTGGTGGTACCTAATATTGTTTCAGATTTTTTACATGGCCGATTGAAAATGTAGCGGTGGGACACATTGCACGTCATTCTAAAGCTGATCCGCAATTCAAAATGGCGACGATAAGATGGCCGACATGTTTGTTTTTAGATGGGAACACGACTTTTTTTCACCAAAAAATTTGTCAGCAAAACTAATAACTTTTGTAGGAATTTTTTTTTATGACGTTCATAATTTTTAAGTTTAAATACCTTTTTTTTTAAATTATTTTAGCGCTATTTAGAATGTACCACGAGGCAGTAATGCTTAACATCCCTAGTGTAAATGTGCATATGTGTGTGGGTGTGAGTTTGTTTTGTGTTTGTTTGGGTTTGTTCGACAACTCGAACGAGGATTAGGTCTGTGTGGCCCATGACTTTCGTTATCAAACCAACTCAAACAAACTCACACACACCCTCACACTTGGGTTTGTTTGGTAACGTAAGTAAAGAGCAGCATAGATTTAATCCTTCTTTGGGTTTGCTTGGCTTATCAAACAAACGCAAACAAATCCGAGTAAACCCAAACAAACGCAAAGAAACCCAAACAAACTCACACCCACCCACACGCATACATACACTAGGGATGTTAAAGACCTTACCTCGTCGTGGGACATTCTGGATAGCGCTAAAATAGTAAAAATGGTATTCTAACCTAAACATGATGAACGTTTTGAAAAAAAACTTGTCCTACAATAATTGTTAGTTTTGGCCTGACAAATGTTATGGTGAAAAAATTCATGATCCCATTTAAAAAAACGTGTCGGCCATCTTAACATCACCATTTTGAATTAAGGACCAAAACATATTTTTTCAACATCCTCCTTTGAACCCTAAAAGTTCTATTATTATGATCTGTCATACGAGCGGAGCCTAAAAAACATGGCGGCTGTAAGAGGAGCGTCAAACGTTAAGAGTCGTGTAGTTTAGTGCAAATTTCTGTGATATTATGATAAGTATTAGTGCAATTTGTGACTGGGCCGGTACCAATCCGAAACAAAGCAATTTTGTGGAACGCGAACGTATTTTGAAGGCAGGGTACATTTTAATATGTGGTAAAATTGCGATCCCGGTGCTGTCACACACTGCAGTCAGTGACAGCACACTTTCATGTCTGAATTCACTTTTTTCAATTTTCAAGGTTCTTATCGAAGCCTCTAATTGATCGGTTTTTTGTACATTTGCGATATAATTTTTCACGTCGACGAAGCGTTTCCCTGCAATGGGAAACTTGTGGAAACGCACTTCCAACTCCTTACTCGAAGTGCTTTCGCAATCTTTCACAGCACATTTAATGTTCGTTCGGTAGTTTTTACACACAGAAAACTTCGCGCATTTCATTTAGGGGAAGTCGGGGCAAGATGATAACGCTAAGGTCATGTTCAAATAAAACATGACATATATGAGTCAGTCAACTTTAATTATTTTTAAACTAATCAACATTTATTAATCTTTTAATTTTGGAAGCAAAAAAATCGGTCTTTTTTATTTGTACTATACAATATATATTTTTTATTAAACCTTTATTTTCCCCATCTCACCCCGTATGCGGGGCAAGATGAAACAGCTCTGGGATAATTATGGGACACGAATTATTGGCATCTTTCGCATATAAAAGTGGTTTCATTCTCAATACCAGCAATTTGATAAGCCAATCGTCTAAGTTCTGTAGGATTAGTCTGAATAATCTTGCTTCCCTATCATTTTGATAATTTGTAAGTTATTTTTTTTCTCCTGGTAGAAACACCGGTTGAAGAGGAACCAAATGCTTTGCTCGTTCCATTTCACCCTTAGTAACGTAAATAGTGGTACTTTGTAAAATATGCCAGGTTTGCGATAGCTTGTATTTATCTTGCCCCATTAGACGGGTAATAACCTTAAAAAATTGTGACAAACCGTTCTTATTATATTAATAATTAGGACTTTCATTGTGTTTACCTACCTGTCTCCAATAAACCTCAGAAACTCAAATAAACTAAAACGATGTTAAACTTTACCAAAAATTACATCGTTTTGTCAAAAAATCGGTATTGTTTTCTCACTCGAGACGCGTGCTTCCGGCACAGGTGATACTTTCTCACTCATTCACCTCACCGCCGCTCCACCAAACTCCAACGGGAGCACTGTGATTCATCTTACCCCGCGTGTTCGTCTTGCCCCGAGTTCCCCTACACCGATTTTATATTTTTTATTGAAATTAAATACTTTTATCTCATGGCTACGTATAATTGCTATTAAAGGATTTGTCCCGAATGTACGTTGATTTGCTGCCACCCGATGTCATATCGCCATTTGACAGATCCCAATCCTCAATATTTCATCGAGCGGTATTTTTTAAAGTACATCGGGTGTAAGATTAAAATGGGACACCCAGTATATGACAAATTTATAAGGGTTCTTAGTTTGACGATGGAACCCTAAAAAGCTACTATGACTACTAGAAGGGTTCATACTACGCAAGCGTAAAAAGGAATACGGATTAACAAGAAAGATGTCTTACTGCAAAATTTGTTTGGACGTAGGTTGTAAAGTTCCAGATGTCGGTGCAACTGCGAGAGTTTGCGATACTGCCTCTTCAGAGTATAGAGTGTTCGGCAAAATTTTCCATGAAAACTGTTGATGCTCGTCGTTAACGATCGTTAGGGAAGCCTCTACTTTGATTCCCATGACCGTTGGTTGCAGTTTCAGTCTCGTCTCGGCAAAGTGTATCGAAGGTTCGGCAACAGTCGCGACGAGAAGAAAGAGCGTTTCGAGGTTGTATCGATCGATTGAGAAACGCCAGTAGGATTCGAAAGTGCCAATCGTCGAAGCGAAGAATGAGAAGGCGACGTTCGTACGTTTTCCCGATTCCGCGAGGCCCTCCTCGTAGGTGCAATGAAAATACGGCAATTCATCGGGTTTCCAATTTGTCAAGTCTTTCCAGGTGAAACGATAATTATCCGTAGTCGGATTGATCAGATGAAATTCTTTGACGTGACTGTCTCCAACACCGAGGACGCGAAACTCAACGACCCGAAGATCGAGAAAATCGCGGGTAGTTTCGTTTGAATCACCACCACCGCCGGCTTGTGGTAAATTAACAACATTCGGATCTCGTCTACCACTCGTCAGATAATCACTCTCCTCGATATCGAAATGACAATAGGGAAGCAAACTTCTCGCTGTCACAACAATATTCGGTTGCTCGAGATTGGGATCCAAATTTTCGATTCTGCAAGACGTACGAGTGGATCATCGAGTTTCATTATTTTCCTGTCAACGGTAGTGGGCGTCGTATGTTTGCCCGTTTTGAATTTTTTGGAAGAAATTTGTTCGCGAACATTTTTTATATCTAAATGAAATTTGCCTACGGAACAAAAAAATGTGTTTATGAAAATGTTGGAATTTCGAAATTGGGGAACGCTTGTCCACTCCCTAAAAAGGAAAAATACATTAATTTCGATGCCAGGTTAGAAAAACGTTGTCAACTAGCTTCATTAAATAAATAGGGATTATTATTGAAAAGTATCCCATGTAGGGTGATCGGTAGTGGCCAACGATTGGCCGATGTTCGACGCCGAGCTTGCCAACATTGGCATTCGAGCTTGGCCCGATCATTGGCCGAACCTCGAATGATAAGAGCGGCCCGATAATCGCAATCAATATTGGTCCTAGAATGGCTTATGAGAATCGGCCGAGCATCGCGTAGGAGTTCATTCGAGAATCCGCCAACAATAAGTTCCCGTTAAGATTACCATCGTTGCCACTCGAGCTTGGCCCGATTATCGACCGAGTCTTGGCGGATAATTGTGATCCGATATGGATCACCAAAATTGGTCCTGCACTGTCAAAAAAAAAAAATAATTATTTTTGTATTTTAATTCGTCATTACCTGGTCTTTTGAAACGATTAGTTCGAAGAAAATATTTCACCTATATGGGACTCGAACCTTGAACCTACCTATTCATAGCGACGCACGCTGCTCCTATGATACCGAGTGCTTGTAGCATCTGAATCGCAGATATGGCATAAGAGAGCAAATGGATTCTCATCATTATTTGTATCACATAAACTATATCGATTAGTTAATATCATTGAGATAATTAGAGAGTTCTATCGAATGACATGTTAAATAATTTTCAAACATGACCTATATATATATGACCAATATCTTGATTGTGTTTTTACGTGGAGAATTCGAAAATTCAAGTTCGACCTAAATTGCGGTCACCCTAATATATATATATATATATATATATATATATATATATATATATATATATATATATATATATATATATATTAGGGTGACCGCAATTTAGGTCGAATTTGAATGTTCGAATCCCCCACGTAAAAACACAATCAAGATAATAATTAAAAAAAGTGTGCAAAGTTTGAAGGCGTTAAAATTTTTATTAATGGTGCCTGTAAGGAGTTGATTTTTCAATGACAAAACACATGTTTTTTGCTTTTTGCTGAGATATAACATATTTATTTCTTAAACTCGTAATAGTGGTGGAAAAAATCTAAAACTAGGCACACATATTGTACACATATCGATGTTCAAAACATTATTTTTACAGATTTTTACAGCAATAATTTCTAATAAATACACGCTTTACAAAGTCAGCCTCGAGGTCATTTTTTAAATTTTTTAATTCTATGCGACATATATTTTTTGGATGAACGGATTTTTATAGAAAATAGCATAGAGATGTTTTTGGTGAAGCTGGTTACGAATCTGATCTCAGATTTTGAAAATTCAAAATGGCGAATCCGAAATGGCGGTCATAAAATTTAAGTAATATTAGATTTTACTAAAACTTGGGGTACAGGAGTTTTAGAGGACGCTGATTATAAATCTGAACGCAGAGTTTGAAAAATTCAAAATGTTGGATCCAAAATGGCGGCTATAAAATCCCAAAACAACCCCAAAACCCTCAAATACCCATTTTTATAAGAATATGCCCCAAAGTTTCTTCAATAATGATTTTTTTAAAGGTTTTTTAGAATTTGTTTACTAATATGAATAAATTGTTATAAACAATAAAACCTCTGCACATGAATTTTAAAGTTGTTTAAATCAAATAAAACTATTTCTCAATCGGAAAAAAAACTTTCGAAATAAGTGGTCCCGTACGGAACCACTGTGCTGCAAAGGGTTAAGTTTATGAAATTCGAGCTAAAATCAAATAAACGAATTTTAATGAATTCAATAAGTTAATTAGAAATTATTATTATTAATATGAAAAATACGTGTGTTTAACTTTTTCATCTCAAATTAAAACATTGAATTGCATAAATTGTAATAGTACAAAAATGTAAATTATACAGAGCTCATCCGTAAAACTTTGTTCGAAAAGGGGTTGAGTAAAAGTATATCTACTAAGAAAATCTATTTTTTCGTGTTTCCTATAATGTAGTCACGACAGGTATAAGAGAGAAACGATTTATTGTTTGAAAAATTTTTTATTTCGTAAAGTATTTCGTTTGTCGCCAAGCGAGGAAAAATCAATCGCCGAAATCTGTAAATTTAGCGTTTTGATTTACATAAAGGCATGGTTCACAGCTCCATTTGCTAATGCTGCTCCTAATCATGATTTGAATTTTCTTAAAACCGTCCACGATCACCGAAAAATCAATTCCGCTGTAAGCAAAGTCGCTCTCAAAAAAATGTCGAACCATCTTTGGTATCTAACTGCTGAAACTGCTGCGATGGCATTCTTTGAAGAAACCATTCCTGCAGACATAAGAAAAAAATGGCTACAAAAGTCACGAGCTGGCAGCTGGAACATGAAATACAAATCGAAGTGCCCAAACGCTATGAAGTTTCTGAATCGAACTTGGATTCTCTGTTGGGTCAAAACATTGATTTTTTCGTAAGACCCCAATCGTTAAAGTTTTTCGAAAGATTCCAAATCGATCATAGCTTTCTCGATAATGATGTATCGGAGTGGCACTTGGATAAAAATTATCAGTTTGGCTTGCAAATTGTCAAAAAGTCAAGCGTCGTTAATGATGTCGCAGAAAGCGGAATCAAGCTTATTACGGAGTACAATAATAGATTGACGTACAACGAGGAACAGAAACAATATATCGTTCAAATTGTCCGTGAATATCCCAAAAAGTATGCGGATAACAATAAAAATACTTTGCTTCGACCGCTCCACCAATAAAAATTTACCTTGTCATTTTTTTCGATTTTTTTCTACTCGCAGATTTTTTTTCGATTAAATTGAACTTTTAATCGATTGTTCATTCAATAATGATATTAGATATCATGACGATTTATTTCAGTGCAATGAATCTATGCCTCGGATGCAATTCAAAGTTTAAATTTAATTCTAAGTCAATGTTTTACTTTTGATAGGAAATAAAAACTTCTTCTGCTGTATTTTTGGTTCTAATCGTCTAGTCTAGTCTAGTATAGTCTAGTATAGTCTAGTCTAGTTTAATTTAGGCTCTAATTGAGTTGAAAATTGCATCACAATATCATGATAATATTTCACGAAAAATGTTTAAAAATATGAAATCGAGGCTGTCTTCATAAAGCGTGAAATTGTGGAAATTATTACTGCAAAAATCTGTAAAAGTTATGTTTTGAACATCAATACGTGCACAATATGTGTGCCTAGTTTTAGATTTTTTTTCACCACTATTACGAAATTAAGAAATAAATATGTTATATATCAGCAAAATACATGTGTTTTGTCATTTAAAATTCAACTCCCTACAGGCACCATTAAAAAACTTTTTAACGCCTTCAAACTTTGCACACATTTTTTTTTAAATATCTTGATTGTGTTCTTAGGTGAGGAATTCGAAAATTCAAGTTCGACCTAAATTGCGGTCAACCTAATATATATATAGTATAATATAATATATACAATTACTCTCCACCCTCTCCCCCCACAACCTTTTGATATGTGTGTTGCAATAAAGACAGACCATTAGTTCATTAGTTCAAGTTCAATTTGAATAAATAAATATATTTAAAATGAATAATCCCAATAATGGAAAGCAATAGGAAAAAATTGATTTCACGAAAAATCTAGTTAATTCAAATAAAAAAATAAATAAATAGACGCGGTTAGTTAATATTAATAGAATTGTTCTGTTAGTGTAGGATGGTTCATGAAAATCGGCAGAGTATCGCGTATGAGCTTGTTCGAGAATCGGCCAACAATGAGTGCATTGATTTGGTAGTATGTTTGTTGAGAGTAATGTCCAATGTACTCGTAAAAATTATGCATCTCGTCTCTCAATGACTTCGACGCGAAACAATGAATCGTCAATATACGAATTGCGGTTCGATCATGCGTTACTCGGCCGAACATTGGCCTCGTATCGGCGAACCAACGTTGGCAAGTCTATACTTCACCAAACATCGGCCTCCTATCGACAAGCCAATCATTAGCGAGTCTATATTTTGCCGAACATTGGGCTCGTATCGGCAAACCAATAATTGGCGAATCTATACTTCGTCAAACATCGGCCTCATATCGACAAGCCAATCATTAGCGAGTCTATATTTTGCCGAACATTGGGCTCGTATCGGCAAACCAATAATTGGCGAATCTATACTTCGTCAAACATCGGCCTCATATCGATTAACCAATAATGAAGTGTATACTTGGCTGAACATTGGCTTCGTATTGGCAAACTAATGATTGGTCAGTGTATACTTCGCCAAACATCGGCCTCGTATCGACACGCCAATTATTAGCGAGTCTATGTTTGGCCGAACATTGGCCGAGTATCGGCAAACCAATGATTAGCGAGTCTATATTTGGCCGAACATTGGCCTCGTATCGGCAAACCAATGTTGGCTAGTCAATACTTAGCCGAGCATTGGCATACAATTGGGTAATCGATTATCGCCCTCCTAACATTGGTCCAAGTATTGGCCGTTACGGTTCGATTGGCGAAGCCTACATGAGATTACGAATATCGTTATGTTGTTACGTCTCAGCATTCACTTATTTTTGTCTTGTCGATGAATAAAACTGTCCTCATTTAAAAAAAAAACGAGCGAGCAAGAGCTTTGTTTCTGGTCTTCGAACCGAATAGTCGACGTACCAAAATTGAACATTCGATCTGAGTTTCCGTCTAACGATACTTAAATAACTGTACGAGTACTTCGTATCGAACTACACGTGTGTAAGAGTAGAACTTAATAAAGTTTAACTGGGTGAATTAAGGGGGGGGATACCCTTAGGCGAGCAAAAAGTTTGCTGATTTTTATTGTTGTTTTTTTTAAAGAAAGATTAGCACCATTTTTAAAACTTAGGGTATGCTTTATTACTTCTTTTCGCTGTTACATGGTTTTTTCTACTAATCTTTAAAAATGGCAGAGGTATGGCACGGTCATCTAAACTGAATTTTAAACCTACACTGAGAAAACAGTTTATTAATAGTAAAGAAATACATTTAGTTGACATTTTTATTTAAATATTCAGTAACTGTTACAACATTAGTGAGTCGTTAAGAAATATTCGTGTTCTCATAACATTTTATAGCCATAGTATTTCTTCGCAAAGAATGATTTATTTGATCACTTTTCTTTCTCTTAACTTAATATATGTTTATGGTCATTGAAAAAAGAGTTGAAATTGCGTTATATGATAATACAGTTCAAAGAAGTAGAGATTTGTTCACAATTAATATATTTAGATTTGGGGCCGATAAAGTATAGTTGCCGCGACTATCATGTGTTCACTGTAAATGAACATGTCATAACAATTAACTGATCTTCATTCAAAACGACTACTTCGGCCGAATTTGAGCCAGCAGTCACACAGTTGACGCGACAACTTTACTATTTAACGCAAATAAGGATTTATTAACTATTAATGAATCTGTATTTAAGTTGTCGGCCCAGTAGTTATTTGAGGTAACAGTCGTACACTTATTACAAAATGAATATTTGGTAATAATTAAAAAATCTTCGGTTAAATCAAATATAGCGCTGATAATAGTTAGCAAATAACTGTTGAAAAATCAACGACTAGTTTCAAATAATGATTTGTTAATAGTTAACAAATCTGTATTTGAGATAAATATGCTACATTTGGCAAGAGCATTTACTTTGTACGCTACCATGGCCCTTTCTCGCACTATACAAGTTCGTTCGTGCGCAGACGCGACGCAGATACGATCAAGGTACACTAGAGGCTGTCCGTGACCGCATGTCCACTTGTCTAGAGGATATCAGGTTATGATCGTGAAAAAGTGAATTTATTCTCTGCGCCGATGGTATCAATTAACGATTTGCTTGTTATGCGGGACCTACCAAATCTTTAGGAAACTTTCGAAAGTATATACAGAGAATATTAAATTATGCATTAGAGCAGGGGTGGCCAAGACGTCGACCGCGGGGCCGGTCGACCGCCTTTTTTCTACGAGAGTTGTTCCTTGCTCTACGACGTATTAATGCTACCATCTTTGCTGTCCTCCGATTAACAGACTTGCTACTTGCAGAGGATAAATCGTTATCCAACGATTTCTTCTCTACAAATAGCAAGGAACAACTCATTTTTTATGAGAGTTGTTCTTTCTACACTTGCCCACTAGCGCTGTAGTGCTACATTGATTCAACTGCACATTCATCTGCCGACAATCAATGAATTACTTTGTCAAAATATTCATTTGGTAACTATACAGGAATCTTGATTTGTGCGAAGATAGAATATCGTTTTCGCAACTATCTTTACACCTGGGACAACTTTTTCACTGATCTCATTGAATAAAAGCCTTAGTTATAGGAAACTATATGTATGTTCCATTAAACTGTATGTAACTGTATGCTCCATTAAAGTACCAATTTCTGAACTATTACCAAATCTTCATTTGTGACCATTCAGAGGCGCCAATGAATGATTCATTAACTGGAAGAAGATATTTCAATTTCAGATAGTCAACAAATCCTGCTACATATAAATATATTGTTTTCTCACAAGGGGAGGCCACGACGTTCGGATCAGGGATTTTCTTCAAACCTTGTATACTTTTAGTAGTCCATTAGGACAACATAATGTGCAAGTAGCAAGGCGTACTACTTAGGTGTTTTCGAGAAAATCGCAAGAGGAGTCTTACGCAACCAATATCTACCGGTGCGTAGCGACACTGAGCACGAGACGGCAGCGGTCAAGTGGTTAACGTACAATGTCCGTAATCGCTGGACCGCTGGATCGAGTCCCGCTCATGTGATTTTTTTTTCCAACACTGGTCATATTCTTTTATGTTTATTACAATTCAAAGGTAATGTAATGAAAAAATACGTGTATTTGCATCAATCTTTATCGAATTTCCAATTTTATTTGGCTGTTCACTAATTTTTATTATTACAACACCTATTATATTTATAATTATCGACAAGTAAACGACCAAACGAATAAAGTTTTCCTCAAAGTGTATGCCTGTCGAGATTTGCGAAATCCCCTATACCTGAAAGCGGGTAACGTACCCGAAACTGTTATGCACGCTTCGACCTGCAGACACATATTTGAAAGGATGAGGGGGGGGGGGGCAGGCTTGGAAAGCGCAAGTCAAACATTGATAAATAAACGTGTAAATAGTTTTACTCAATAATACAATGAGTTACAAAATGTCAGAATGTAAGGTTGTGCTCTCGACAATTAATCGTCGGATGTGCTTTCGACATTCCAAGTTGCAGGATGATATTTTTCATACAGACATGAAAAACATAAATTAAAACGGCATCTACTACATCGAATGGATGCAATTTTCCCGCACGCACAAGGAATCTTCAGAGTTTCCATGCAAATACAAACCTCGTTGACATTTTGAAAAATTTCTCTTCCTTCTGATAATTTGGATGCAAACAATGCATAACGCAACATTTTCGTAAATATCGGTGCTGATAATTGGTGGTGGACGATAGAATGTATTTTGATAGCATCTTCACGAGAAGAAATTTCTCGTTCGTTTTCAATTAAATATGAACTATTTTGAAGGCGCTTGATAAAGTTCTTAACTTGCCTATAGAAATAAACGTCGCACGGTTGGCAAAGCGGAGTACATTTCGGGGGTATGACTTTAACCGTGCAAGTTCCAAGACCCGTGTTATTGGTAAAGATTTCATCGTACAAACCAGGATTCGTTTGATCCACCCCAAGAATCTATTATTAGCAAGAATTTTTCTTTTTCCACATAAGGAAGAATGACGCTGGTTAAAAATGAATTTTACAGCTGTGTGGTAAGTTTCCCAGATTTCGAACTTGTTACAACGACATTTGGAAGGTCTTTCGTTAAATTGTTAACAGTTTTTGTACCCTTGGACTAAACTTACCCGTGGCTTCTTGCAAACACAAAAACACTTGCGGCAATAATTCACCGGACATTGTTATCGCGTATCGTGCCGTGTATGAGTGTGTTACTTTGTTCATATCGGGCCTTTTAAAAAACACAGTTTTTGAATTTTTTTTTCAGCGAGAGTTCTGTCATAAGTTGACTGGTACTGGCAACCTGTCTGGTCTGTATTAATCACAAATTTTTTGTCAAAATTTGGGATAATTGCCTTTGTCTGCAGTTGGAACTTCCTTGCGGCTTCTTGTGTTTCTTCCAAAGTCACAGATTCCCTATTACACACATATCGCGTGATCTTGCTCTGCCGAATTCTGTACCGTTGTTTGAATTTCTTAACCCATGAAAGTGATGCTTTATAGATAAAGCCCTCCGATTGAAATTGGCCTGCAGCAGCCAAAGCCCACTCCCGTAATGTTTCATCCTAGCAAATGTGCCTTCTCTCGGTAATTCCCAATATCCTCATTTGCCGTTATAAGCTATTATACATGTATACATCTAAGAACAAGACGCGTAACAGCGTAAAATGGACGTGCGTACGTTTCGCACGCATATTCAACCTACAGCGATATATATACGATAGCAGCACCGCCACAGTCATCGACTTTTCCTATCCTATTGGCTGTCAACAAGAACACGATCTCAGGCACATATTCCAAGAAGAGCTGTCGAACGGACAATCAACCATCAGCTCGATCAACAGACTCCAAAAATCCTACGTTGGCCCATCCGCATGGTCACCAAGAGAAGCCTCGACCCTAGATTATTTCATCATAACATAACCTAGACGCCTTCAGCGAATTTATAACTCTGACTAAAAATGAGACATCCGGTCTCGCAGCGTAATCCTATATACAAACCTCTCGATATGAGAAGTCACCATCGTCATAAATCGACATAACACATACCATGCGAATGCTTAGGTCTCAGATATCGAATTCTATATCCCATGCGCTTTTTCGCCGAAACACGGGACAAAGGTCCCCTGCCTTCGATACGTGCAATTCTATATAAGGAATTATCGAGATCGATTTTGCGAATCATGAATATCGCGACCAATCACGCCAAGCCTTAAAGTTCCTTCTCCCACTATCGAACCCCACCTAATGTTTATATCAAGAAAGACTTCCTTCCTGAAGTCAGTCTTCCAACAATTTCCATCGCGTTCAGATCAAGTCTCCCGACAATCCTCATCAAAAACAGATCTCAGTCTCGCAAAATCTTTCATCAAATCAACTTTACTTCTTAATCTTGTTCTGACAGAATTCGAATTGTAGTACCGGTATCATAGAGTTTCGAATATTATATAACAGATCTTCGGGTTTTGACCGAAGTGTCGTATGAACGTTTAGTCGATACTCGCAGCCTGGAGTCCGTAAAATCGTTCAAGTGCTGTTTACTACGTGTGTATATATAACTACTCTCACCGCCCCAAAAGTCTGGTGACCGCTTTCCGAACGCTAAGCGTGGCGTCCGTCAACGAGGCCCTTATCTGCGAGCGTCAACCAATATCCTTGCGAGCGAGCGTACCCACACACAAACACAGCGACCAATGTAAGCGACAAATTTCATTTTATGTTAATCTGATTGTTCCCCCGGCTTCATAGTCATTTTCATTGTTAATTTTTTTGTATAAGCAACTTCATTCATCCGATCACTTATTTGTAATAAACCTTTAGTTACGTTTGTACAAATTCGTCGGGTTATTTCTAAATACCAATCACTGCATGACTTCCTAATTTTTAACTCATTCCAAGCACTCCCCCCTTTTACCCTCATCCTGTGATATTGCGCTTGTCGTAGGCAAAAAAGGAGGGAATCAAAAAAATATATGCCCACGTCCCTTCCGGACGTGACAGTAAGTTCCTTGTTGTTACCTGAAACGTGAAAACAAAGTTTTATTTCATTACCATAATTTGTTCTACAAAAACGGCTGTTGAAGATACAAAAAAATTACATGTAAAGTGATAAAAATGTACACTTACTTGATGATAATTTTTGCGAGCCTCCACGAAGCGGTCGTTGGTCCACGAATCAATTATTGAATATTTATCGATCGTTGTTCCTCCAATTTTTATGTTTTCTTCCCATCTCTTCAAATCGTCCTTTCTTTTTAAACTCCGAGATTCTTTTATCTGGAGAGTTTGTAGATTCCACGTGGGGTGTTCTTTTGCCAGTCTTACTATTTTTATTTTTGTCTCCAACGGAACATATCCAGCTTTTGCCTTCTTTTCGACTGGCTCATAATCTTCATCGTCGGAAAAATCTCCGTCAACTTCACGGAATAGACCCTCTTCATCTACTTCTTCGAAATGAATGAGGTCCTCGTCAGTAATAAGGTGGCGTCCATTAATTACGTGAGGCGTTTAGGGGGGGGAGGGGGTCGAGCGAAATCTCACCCAATCTCACGTGGGGGAGAGGGGAGCTTCGGCAAATATCACGTAATTTTAGTAATTTTAGTACTTTAGTAATGTTAGTACTTTGAGAAATTTTAGTAATCACGTAATTTTTATCACGTAGGGAGGGTCTCCCTACTACTTTACATGGTGGAGTAAATGGTACTACAACCGCAGTTACTTCTACTACAATTTATTTTCCGTGAACGTATGCATTTTGAGAAATCTCACGTGAGATTAGGGGAGGGGGGAGGAGGTCGAGCAAAATCTCACGCCATCTCACCAGGGGTAGAGGGGGGGGGGGGGGTCGAAAAATCGCCAAAATCACCTCACGTAATTAATGGATGCCCCCTAAGTACCTTTTCTCCTAACATTTCGATGACAGACGGATACAGTTCTTCTCCAATCGCCATTGCATCTTCAGAAATCGTTGCTGATAATTCTGTATCAATAAGGTCCGCTTCTTGAAGAAGACTATCACAGTACACGAACGCATCGTTTAACTGACGTTTTGCAACTGCATTATGCATTGAATGTTCATAGAATTCATCATTCACAGTACTCGATGAACCGGGAGTCTCTTCCATTTTTGCATTGAAAATGTTAATTTTGTGATTTTCACAAAATTTGTGCGTACACTATTCGTTCCTGCTACATTAGCAAGGTCTCACCGCTACGCGAGTTAACTGCCGAATGAGGCCTGTTGTATAGCATCGGCCCTATCAGAATAGAACCCAGGTCCAGGCCTGGCCCTCCCCTTCTCTTTCCAAACCTGTGTCTGCTGGTCGAAGCGCGCACAACAGTTTCGGGTACGTTTCCCGCTTTCAGGTATAAGGGATTTCGCAAATCTCGACAGGCATACACTTGGAGGAAAACTTTATTCGTTTGGTCGTTTACTTGTCGATAATTATAAATATAATAGCTGTTGTAATAATTAAAATTAGTAAACAGCCAATAACATTGGAAATTCGATAAAGATTCATGCAAATACACGTATTTTTTCATTATATTACCTTTGAATTGTAATGTATATAAAAGAATATGACCAGTGTTGGAAAAAAAAATCACATGAGCGGGACTCGATCCAGCGGTCCAGCGATTACGGACATTGAACGTTAACCACTCGACCGCCGCCGTCTCGTGCTCAGTGTCGCTACGCACCGGTAGATATTGGTTGCGTAAGACTCCTCTTGCGATTTTCTCGAAAACACCTAAGTGGTACGCCTTGCTACTTGCCCATTATGTTGTCCTAATGGACTACTAAAAGTATACAAGGTTTAAAGAAAATCCCTGATCCGAACGTCGTGGCCTCCCCTTGTCAGTGTAGTGTGACGTATAGTTTAAAAACTAATAGACCGATTCCGATGAAATTTGGTTCAAACCTTTCTAATCTTATTGTATAAAACATGACCCTATTTGTTTTCGAAAAAAAAATATTGCAAAATGTAGCTATGTTTTTTGAAAAATTCAATCTGTGTTTCAAAGCGTACCATTTCATTGATTTTTAAGAGTTCTCACTTTTTCTTCGTTCATATCCTGCGTATGAGTGTTAATGAAACAAACATCTTCGTTGGCTTTTTCAGATTAATCCCGCCGACGCTACGTGTCACGCGGTCTGACAACATCTGCCACAACCCGTTGAGATTACCGTACCATACCTCCGCCTTTTTTAAATGTTAGAGGAAAAAATATACCGCATTTGGACACATTTCTGAATTTTATTTATGAATTGGCTTAATTAGACAATTTGAATGCAGACGGAATTATATTCGTAATTGTCCGAAGTCTATAAATTGCATTATTAACGGGTTTGTCTGACGTCTGTCAAATGAATCTGAATATTATGGAAAATAAATAGTTTTTTTTTACCTGGTCAACATGGTACAAAATTTTTCGCTTGAGGGCTATCGGGGATATCGTCTTGTAGACATTCTGTCCAGCTAAACATTTTTTTGGGCAATTCATTCTGCGGAATTATAAACAGACGATATGTCGCCTAGAGCCGTCAATGACAGATTGGTCTATATATTTAATCGAGTATCGGCTAAAAACTCTGATTATGCGCTAGCAATGTTTGCAAGGACACAACCAGTATTGGGTGAAATAACGGAAATAATTAGTTACTGGCAAATCAAATTGGCTTTGTAGGCGAAGACGTCCAGTGGAGAAAAGCGTAGAGTAAATTGGATCGATTCTCTTGCCGGTATAACGCCGATATCCGGTTTGAGCTCAAAAGGCTGATCATCACCATTTTCCGTCCAACTTTCGCTACTTCGCTGCGTTCGAGCGAATGAATCGCTGAATAGATCGAACGTATGGCTACTCGTCGAACAATCGAAAGGCTCCACATCGACGATGTAAGACTTGTCTGTTTGCAAAATAATGATTCTACTTACAAAGAACATCTCTTAAACGGAAGCCTGAAATAGAAGGTCCGGAAAATCGTTTTTTTTTAATTGCCTGAATCGATAGATAAACTATCCTAGAATATATTTACAAAGTTACAGAGGCCAATTGTAAATATTTTCGAAGATACAAGGCCAGAAGCAGAGAAGCGATTGATATTTGATATTGATATTTCCCCCCATTGAAAACTTTGAAGCGCGTCTTCTCCAGTCTTCATTTTCGTGATTTTTCCAAATTGGCGGGCGAGAGTGCAAAAAAAACCTATTGAATCAAACCAAAGTTTATTTTCTTCAGTATGAAAATCTCTTTTGATTGAATTTAAAAAGTCGTTGAAAAGATATTTTTAAATAATTTTTATAGCACGGTAAAGAGTTTTTTTAAACACATTTTTTTCAAACCTGAGAAGAGTTATAATTTCACGATTTTTTCAGCTTTTTCTTAATTCACCCAGAAGAAAAATATTTGATAATTGAACATTTTATTGGTTTATTTGGTTTCGTCAAGAATTACGAGCTGCATCTTTCCCGCCGATTGGGGACTGCAGTGGCAAAACGCACATGGATTGTTTCATGTTGAATTTTCTTTTTATACATTTCAAATATACATAAAAAGATACCTCAATGTTTACTGGCCTAACGTGTTTTTTCGCTTCTAAGAAAATTCGCGAAAAAACACTTTTTTTGGACCTTCTAATTCAGGCTCTCGCCTTAAGTGTCCGCCTTCGATTTTGTTGAAACTCATGTATGTGATAAGTATTAGCAACTATCAGACACGAATTTTTTTCATCAGCGGAAAAACGGTTTCAAGGGGGTAAATCACCCGTTGAACAAAGACACGACGAGGGGTAATGTAGCAGTTTCACTCACAAGTAGTCCACCGATGTGAATGAAAAAAAAAACCGAAATTCTTCTAATGTAAAGCGACGAAAAATCCACTATAGACGTAATGAAAACATTGAATCAAGGGGTGATATGCCTTTCTGTAAGAGGTGCTTTCCCTCCTTAAAAGCGTTTTTCCCCTGATCAAACAAATATGTGACAAATAGTTTTCAATTCTTGATCACATATATGAGTTTCAACAAACTCGAAGGCAGGCACTTAAGTGATTTTCCGTGTTAGGACTTTTCCGGTCAAATAAAATCTAAATGCAGTCTCCAAGTGTATCGACGACAGAATTAGTGAGTACCTACATCGATGAATTCAGACAACAAAAAATAAACAACCTCGTAACGCCATTCGTTCGCAGTAATTGAGATCATTGAGTTCGGTTTGGCGGGGCTCGTCTTCTCTTGGAAACTTCGAGTGAGTAGATTTTTGAAGATTTTGCTTTTCAGCCTCGGGGTACAAAATTCCATCTGAGGCTCTGGAGCTCGGCCGTGAGTTGTCGCTTTTTGCGCTTCGAGGTCTCAAATTCGGCGGACGCATCGAAATTTTTGGAAGGCGCGTCGGATAGCCGGCTTCCATATCAATTTTCCAATAGTAAAAGAGGTCAACGTTGCCGGAGTTTTCCAACACAAACGTGTATTCACGATTCTACAAATTTAAATTCGCGACAAAAAACATTAATTTACGTCGTTAAAATATGATAAACGAAATGTTATCTTTCATCAGTATAAATAGCTCGGAGAATTAACCTGAAACATTAGAGTGTCTCTGAAGTGAATTTCTCTGGTGATACACTTGAATTTCGTGTATGCAGCTAGTGCTGAAAAAATTAGCTGAATAGTGCGAAAAGTCCTGGGCAACGTTTCGTGGCCGGGCTCTCTCGTTGGCACGATCATTTTTTGCTTGGATGTTTCTTTTATAAATTCCGAGACATCCTCCTCCTCGTTATCCACGTCGATCCATTCTACTGTCTTTTGACGATCGTCCCACGAACGAATTTCTTTACGTTCGATCGGGAATCGAATCTCGTTTATGGCACATTCCAAAATCATCTACGCAAATAAATATTGTACACGCAATTACAAAATTTTCGTCACGACGTTGTGGGTGACGGATAAAGAAAATGGTATTGTCTAAATCAGTATCTTTCAACCATTTTGAATAGGCGATCCCTTTACACGTAAACAACTTCCGCCCCCCCCCCCCCCCCCAGAGCTGGTAAGGGAAGATTTGAAATTATTAGTGCCATTCGCCACTTCCTACCCATGTGAACTTATAGTCTAGTAAAAGAGAAGAAACCCCAGCACTTTTAGTGTAGAATTAGAATTTTTTACTGAAGCTTGATGGCAGCATACTGAAAGTAACCCCAATTAAATTTTGCCCCTCAACTCGCCGCAACCCTAAGAAATTGGGGTTGAAAACTAAAAAATCGCCGTATCTCGATAATTAATAGCCCGATCAAAACATTTTTCAAACAAAGTTGTGTGGAATAATAAAATACGTATAACATTGTTTGACTCCCAACCCCCTATGTTTGAAAATAACGGCACAAAAACGATTCGAAGATTCGGGCTAGATGCGTGTACGAGCGGAGTAGACATATCACTGCGTCCTTGTCTGGGTCAGTGGTGCTCTCACGTTTTGTGCCACTATTTTCAAAGATAGGGGATTGGGCGTCAGATAACTTTATACGCATTTTATTATTCTAAACAACTTTCATTGAGGTTACTTTCAGTATGCAACCATCTAGCTTCAGTCAAAAATTCTAATTCTATGCTAAAAGTGCTGAGTTTTTGTCTCTTTTACTGGAGTATACCCGAGTCGAAATTTTCAGTCTATTTTAAAGGCCTTTGATCCTATGTCAGCCTCACTTGATTCTGTTTACTGCTAGAAGTCCTACTATGGGCTCCTAATATACTCTTTCTTTGCTGCTTACCTCCTGCATCGGCCCTGATACTCCTAGCTAACCTAGCTGAAATCGTTGCAGCTCCTTTTTTGATTGCGTTTAGGCCTATCACGTATTTGGCTGTTTCGACGAAACGAGGGTGGGGATGGTCGCATTCGAAAGAGGGGATCTGATCGTTTTCAGTAACCATCATTCGTTGGACTAGGTAGGACCGCGCGTTCGACGTAAAGGCGTACTTTTCCAATGGCCTTTCCATTATCTCCACCCAGCGAACCTTTCGCATTCGCTTCAAACTTGCCCCTGCAGCGCCAGCAACTCTCCAAAGTGGAAGAAATGGATCTTGGGCAAACAGTTACAATATTTTTTATAGGAATTGCCTTCACGTGTGCATGTATACGCGGATCCCTATAGCAGGCACGCATGCATACGTATAGGTACTAGTATACGTGTGTTGGTGTATGTTTAGGCGTGTATGTGTGCGGGTATATACGTGTATCTACGCATGCGCGTATTCAGGCATATGTATCGTTATATCCGTAATAGAGTGTATGCATGTGCGTGTATACGTGTGCCAATCGACCTCTCCTTACCCGAGTCGAAACTTTCAGCCTATTTTAAAGGCCTTTGATCCTATGTCAGCCTCACTTGAGTCTGTTTACTGCTAGAAGTCCTACTATAGGCTCCGAACATGCTCTTTCGTTGCTGCTTACCTCCTGCATAGGCCCTTATACTCCTACCTAACCGAGCTAAATTCGTTGCAGCTCCTCTTTTGCTGCTAGAAGTCCTACTATGGGTCCTAACATGCTCTTCCTTTGCTGCTTACCTCCTCCATAGGCCCTTGTACTCCTACCTAACCTAGCTGAAGTCGTTACAGCTCCTCTTTTAATCGCGTTTGGACCTATCGTGCATTTGGTTGTTTCGACGAAACGAGTGTGGGGATGGTCGCATTCGAAAGAGGGGGTCTGATAGTTTTCAGTAACCATCATGCGGTGGACTAGGTAGGACCGCGCGTTCGACGTAGAGGCGTACTTTTCCAATGGCCTTGACATTATGTCCACCGAGCGAACCTTTCGCATTCGCTTCAAACTTGCCCCTGCAGCTCCAGCAACTCTTCGAAGTAGAAGAAATGGATCTTGGGCAAACAGTTACAATATTTTTTATAGGAATTGCCCTCATGTATGCATGTATGCGTGGATCCCTATAGCAGGCACGCATGCATACCTATAGGTACTAGTATACGTGTGTTGGTGTATGCTTAGGCATGTATGTGTGCGGGTATATACGTGTGTCTACGCATGCGCGTATTCAGCCATATGTGTCGCTACATGTGTAATAGAGTGAATGCGTGTGCGTGTATACGTGTGCCAATCGACGTCGTCCTTAGCGCCTGCAAGTGGAGAAAAGGGAAATTTGTTCCCGTTCTAGGCCCTAAGTAGGAGCTCATTTTATATTGAATACGAAGCTACTTTACTGCCTTTATCTCTTACCACTGTGAGGATCTGGAAGGGCAAAATAGGCTGAAAATTTCGACTCGGGTAGTGCCTGCAAGTGGAGAAAAGGGACATTTGTTCCCGTTCTAGGCCCTAAGTAGGAGCTCATTTAATATTGAATACGAAGCTACTTTACTATCTTTATCTCCTACCACTGTGAGGATCTGGAGGGGCAAAATAGACTGAAAAATTCGACTCGGGTAACGTTCTCTTCAATGGTGAACATAAAAACTAAGAAGAGAAGTAGGCTGCAATTAGAAAATAATTTGGTTATTTTCGTCTCAAAAATAGAACCACGACTCGACAACTCATTAAAAAATAAACAGGCATAGCCTTCCCACTTAATTGTTGTATTTTTATTGTAGTGTAGGACCTAAAAACCTTGCTTTTTACTTTCACCTCGCTTGCGACCGCGACCCTCCTAGCAAGACTTTGCGACTATGTGGCGACCCTCCTGGGGTCGCCACACAGGGTGAAAACCACTGGTATACAAATTTGACAAGTAAAAAATTGCGAAGTTACCTCTTTGTAAGTAATCGGTTCGGTTACAAGAAAAGTCGCTGTTATTTCCTTCTTTTCGAAACTCCGAAGATGGCCGATCGACGGTTCGAACACGACATTCGGATGAGATGAAAATTCAAAGCGAAAATCGCGATCTGCTGTCGTATTCGCTATTTTGAAATTTAGCCTACGCATTTTATTGACAGGGCAGGTTCCGTAATCGAGGCTGTAGAGTAAATTTGTTGAAGCGACACCTCGCGATGTCAGCGTTATGCTGGAGCCTGCCGTCAAATGAGTGCAATGGTTTTTATAACAATTATTATTTCTTATTGGTCTGAGGAGGGAGTAAAGGCTAGGGACAAGGAAATATGGGCCAGGCAACATAGGAAGGACGGGAAAGAAAGGGGCAAAGGATTGGAGGTGCAGGATATGTAAAGAAAAAATAAGACATTGGAGCATCTATTGAAATGTAAAAAAGGTAGGGAGTTCGTATCAGAGAATGCAACGAAGAAAGTAGAGGAGTGGTTGGAAGGAATGGATGATTTGGCAGTAAAGGGGGACATCATAAATATGCTGGGATGGAATATACAAATACAGGTATGCGAGTACTTTAGGGAAATAGAGGAAGTATGCATAAAGATGAATAAGGAGCATGGGGGAGGAGAGATAGATGGAATGGACGAATACATGAAGAAAGGGAGAATGTGAAAATAATGCAGAGTGTAGGATTGTAGGGCGTAGATAATAAGTGAAAAGTATGTACGTGAAATATTGATGTGTTGTGAAAAGCTTTGCAAAAAAATTGTGCAAATAAAACTCGATCCTACTACAATTATTATTTCGTCGATGCTTATATGGCTATTAATAATAGCAATATTGCGAATAAGAAAATCGATGGTAACATCAATGATGATACTTTGCATTGGTCCTAAAATTGAAGCTCCATCACATTTGACCATTCGAGTAATGAAAGAAATAATTTCATAAAAAAGATCTTACCACTATGGGAAAGATTACCGCGATTTTTCAATGACTTTCTCATTCTATTTTCCTCATTGGACGTATTCGATCTCGGATTTTCGACGAGTGGCAAGTTCTCGAGAACCACATTCTCCATAAAACCGTCACCGTCGATCTCCACCGTGAGATGCTCATAAGGATTGTCCAACACGTGAAACTGTATCTCTGCTTTTTTATGACTAATTCCGTTCGGTCGGAAATCAATAGTCACTTGAGCCGTCTCGTCCGGAGACAATGTACAAATAATACTGCGACGGTCCAGCATGGACAGTGGATCGGAATTGTTCCTGAATTCAGAGGAGTTGAGGAATTCCGCAGATTTCCGTACGCTGTAAAGCATCTCGGTGTCGAGATCGATCCCGACGATTACTTCGGTTCTGATCTTCCCAACGTTCTTGAAGATAATATTTCTCGAGCTTATCGCGTCAACGAGACATCTGCCAAAGCGAATGTAACGTTTGCCTGTGTGGGGGTCTGGCGATGGCTCCAGTACAGTTACTTCCGGTACGCAGCCTTCACCCGATAGTTTTATCGCAAATTTATACAAGTCGTGATTCAGATGATCGGGCAATTCAACCCAAGCCTCCAGTATTCCGGTGTATGTCTTGAAGAAACGAAAAACATACGAAAAGCTGCTATACTTCGGAAACCGTTCGAGCAGATTTTGTAAAATTGTATGAGGGGTAGGTACAAGTAAGTTTTAAAGGATTTACAAGAGAGGGCGTTACTAGTATTAGATTGCATCGGACCATAACCTCCATAGGCATACCAACCTTCATGTCAAAACGTCATCATTAGGCTTTAGTTTTGAGAACGTCTCATTTTGTCGAAGTGTAAACATCGTTTTTTAACTCCAAATATGTCGACTTTTGTGCCAACAAAATGCAATTTGCGAAAAGCTTTACGTTTCTGCTTCCATTCGAAAAAAGCAGCTAAACGTCATCGGTTGCTATGTGAGGATTATGCTGGTCATATGGAAAAAGGCGGCATCTACAAAAAAATCGAAAATGCGTTTTTGGTACCGTTGGAATCAATAGAAAATTCCCATCGTTCTGTATAGTAAAACGCATTTTCGATTTTTTTTTGTCTATACCGCCTTCTTCCATATGACGGCAGTATAAGGGACCATGCTCTATCCATCTCAACTTATGAGTACTAATTTAGTCGGTTTCAAAGTGGTGATTTTGACACTTAGGACGAGGAACGTGAAGGAAGGTCACAAACGTTTCAAGATGCAGAATTCGAGGCATTATTAAACGAAGACTCGTGTCAAACGCAAGAAGAATTTACAGAATTGTTGGGAGCGACTCAACCATTTTTGCACAATGAAGCCCCAACTTTCACAAGAAATCCTTTAAAACTTACTTGGATACCCAATAATTTGAATATCTGAGTTAGCAGCATTAAAATAACGATGTAGCCAATTGAATCGTAAATGATCGCAGTAACAAGATACAAAAAGTGTTCGAAATAGGGAACCTTACGCAAAGCTCAGCGCAAATGGCGCCACGTAAACATAACGTAAATAAAAGAAGCTGTCAACGCGCGCGGTATTTTTGAAGGTGTCTGTCGTGTACTAAAATCATATGAATGGACATAATGGGCAATGACTACGGATATTTAACTTGTTGAGCGAGTGAGTTCGCGGACTCATATCTCCCGCGCCTGCGTGCGCAGATGTGATAGGGAGAATGTGAAAGAGGAGATGTGATAGGGAGAAATGTACACGCTTCTGAGGTAGCGCTGCGGTCGCCAAAGAACAAAAACCGGAAGAGTTGGTCAGTACACGTTGTACGTAGACAGGAGAAGCTCTTGTCTATCGCTCTGTATTCGAAGCGTTATGAAATAAAGATTATTCTGTATTTTTCTCATCCCCTTTAATCGTGTGTTTTATCTTAATTTCTAACCATCGCCTAGAGTCTACTGGCAACAAAGAAAAACTCTACAGGTTATGGGCCCAGGCGTTCTGAAAGAAAGATAGTATCGCCTATCGAGTCGCGCGAGAGAAAAATTCGGTCGAGTCGCGAGGCACGTGGCAGCCATCTTCCGTGAGTGCTCTGTTGAATACGAGAATAGTCTCGTACAGTACATCGGAAGTAACGTGCGCGGTCGCGACGAGAAAAAAAAATGTCGAACGAAGTCTCAGTGCGACATGTTGAGAAACTAGACGGAACAAACTTCATAACATGGAAGTTCGAAATGTTGGCTCTATTCCGAGCAGCGCGAGTGCACGAGGTAGTGAGCGGCACGGATGTGCTGGCGGAAGACGCTAACACGGCAACGAGAAACGCATGGGAAGAGACGGACGCGAGTGCGAAAGTGTTGATCTCCACGACTCTCGAGAGATCGCAGAAAATCTCCTTAATTACGTGTGAAACCGCGAAAGAAATGTGGGACTCGCTGTGCAGTCAATATGAACAGAAGTCGTCGTCGAGTAAGCTGCTCTTGCTGAAAAAGTTCCAAGCCTACACGATGGAACCTGGAGACACTGTGGTACAGTATGTGTCGAAAATTAAAAATCTTGCGCTTCAGTTGAAAAACGTCGGCAGGGAGATGTCTGATGACATGGTCATGGCGAAGATTCTCTCCGGATTGCCGCCGAGCTATAGTGGGTTCCAATCGTCATGGGACAATGTCGACGAAGAAAAACAAACGATCGGTAGATTGACAGAGCGACTCGTTAACGAGGAAGCGAGACATGGAAAGAGCGACGACTCAGTGGAAGTGTTATCGGTGATTAAAAACGGTGGCGCGAAGAAAAAAACGCGAGCTGCACCGGGCTCAAAGTCGAAGCCGAAAAAAGACCTGAAATACTTAAAATGTTTTAAGTGTTTTGAAAACGGGCATTACGCGAAGGATTGTCAGAAAAAGAAACAAAACGGTGGTGAAGGAGATGGCGGGAATCAGAAGTATGTACTAGTGGTAACGGTCGACGAGTGTGCAGTGAAAGCGCGGGAGAATCGCGTCGGTATCTCGTCGGAGCAGACTAGGCAACTACTGGAGGTCGATAAGCACGATGCCTGGCTGGCCGACAGCGGAGCATCTCGACACATCTCACATCGCCGCGAGTGGTTTGAAACTCTCCGCACGGGCGTCGGTGGCACTGTTGTGCTTGGCAACGACGGTGAGTGCGCGATAGAAGGAGAGGGGGCGATAATTCTCGAAGCGTACGTCGATGGCGAGTGGAACAGCGTGCGAATAGAGGGCGTTCTATACGTACCGGAAATCAAGAACAATCTGATCTCGATGGGAACATGTGCGAGGAAAGGATGCTCTATCGGAATTGACGATACGTTGTTGACAGTGTCGTGTAAAAATGAAGTGATCATGGCAGGCGTGCAACAAGAAAACGCAATCTATCGTTTGTTTGTCCGAGTGAGATTGCCGAATGAAGGCGCCGAGGCGAATGTGTCGTCGATCGACCTGAAAACCTGGCACGAACGTCTAGGACATGTGGGTGCTCGCGCTCTAGAGGACATGGTAAAAAATGGTCTGGTTGACGGAGTGAAGTTAAAAAATACCGACAAGTTTTTTTGCGAGCCGTGTCAACTGGGAAAGGCGCATCGATTGCCGTTTCAGAAGAATTCCAGTGTGCGAGCAATCGAACCCGGTGAGTGTGTTCACTCAGACGTGTGCGGGCCAATCCAAATGACATCCCAAGGAGGTGCGAACTTCTACGTGACGTTCATCGACGAAGCCTAGGGTTTTTGTACTATTTATTTTTTGAAATACAAGAACGAAGTTTTCGAAAAACTTAAAGCGTACGATCGTTTAGTCGAGAACAAATTCGGGAGGAAGCTACGAACGAAACGTTCGGACAACGGAGGAGAGTACAAAAACAAGAAGATGGCGGACTATATCGAGGCTCGGGGAATCACGATGGAAAATACGGCGTCGTACACACCACAAAAAAACGGTCGAGCTGAAAGGGCAAATCGGACAATCTTCGAAAGTGCTCGTACGATGCTCATGGCAAAGGAGCTACCGAAGTGGCTGTGGGCAGAGGCTGTCAACACTGCCGTGTATGTGCTCAATCGGACGACGCACTCCAGCAGAGAAGGAGTCAAAACAGCGTTCGAACTTTGGACTGGGCAAAAGCCAAATCTTTGTCACGTGAGAGTGTTCGGGTCGACTGCATATGTGAATGTTCCGAAGCAATTACGTCGAAAACTCGATGATAAGGCGAGAAAAGTGATACTGATGGGTTATCAAGAGGAATCGTCGAACTATCGGTTGTACGATGCAGAGAAAAAGACGATAATAGTGTCTCGCGATGTAGTGTTCGACGAGAAGTCGACTGACGAGTGCACGAATACGAGTGAACCCGAAGACGATGTGTCGTATCGGGTGAGAATCGAGCGAGAGAACGAGGTCGTCGAGATCCTAGATGAGTCCGACGAAGAGGTCGATCGCGAGGTCGTTGACCCTCGTCAACAGCAGGCTGATCGAGAGGTCATCGAGCCACGTCAACGGCAGGAAGTCGTCGAAGAGGAAGCACCGGCGGGACGCCAGCTTAGAGACCGGAGTTTGATTCAACGGCC
This sequence comes from Ophion ellenae, assembly GCA_963210295.1. NCBI lineage: Eukaryota > Metazoa > Arthropoda > Insecta > Hymenoptera > Ichneumonidae > Ophion > Ophion ellenae. Next base: position 12,050,659 of record OY723392.1, read on the forward strand.
GAACAGATTTCGACTGGACATCGATTTTGTCGACTACAAGACGCCGGAGACCCTTCAGGAAGCAGTGAGCGGGCGAGACGGGGCCAAGTGGTCGCAAGCCATCGAGAGAGAGCTCCTAGCGCACGGGAAAAACGAGACCTGGATAGTGGTCCAAAAGAAGCCGGACGTCAGTGTCATTGACACCAAATGGGTGTTCAAAGTGCTTCAGGGGTCGACAGACGGTGAGTGTCGTTGCAAGGCTAGACTGTGTGCACGGGGTTTTTGGCAGAAATACGAAGTGGACTTTAATGAGACTTTCGCACCTGTCATGCGTTACGACTCAGTTCGTGCGTTCCTGGCAAAAGTGACACAGGCCGACCTCGAACTCGTACAATTTGACGTCTGTACTGCGTTTCTATATGGAGATCTCGAGGAGGAGATCTTCATAAAAATTCCAGAGGGTCTCACAGTGAACAAAAATCCCAGTGCGCGAGAAAATTACGTGCGCAAACTTAACAAGTCCCTGTACGGGTTAAAACAAGCACCCAGGTGCTGAAACCAAAAATTCACGAAGTTCCTAAAAGAATTCAGTTTCACACAGGGTGAAGCGGATCAGTGTATTTTTAAGGGCTGTGTCGAGGGTGAAAGTGTGCATCTCGCGTTGTTTGTCGACGACGGGCTTGTTGCCGCAAAGTCGAGGAAAGTGATAGACGCTGTGGTTGCGTATCTAAAGAGCGCGTTTGAAATTATGACCGGGAACGCGGAAAAATTCGTAGGGTTGCAGATAACGAGAAATCGTTCCGAGAGATCTATGTTCATACATCAGACTGAGTATGTCGAGAAAGTTCTTAAGAAGTTTGGTATGTTTGAGGCGAAACCAGTGTGCGTGCCGGCCGACCCGAATGTCGTGTTAGGCCTGGTAGAAAACGAGAGTGAGTGTGTAGATGTCCCGTATCGAGAGGCTGTCGGTTCGCTCATGTTTCTGGCGGTTGTGTCTCGTCCAGATATTGTCTACGCGGTCAATTCGGTATCGAAGTACTTGAATAAACACGGGCAAGCACATTGGAAGGCTGTGAAGCGTATTTTCGCGTACCTTATCGGAGCTAAAGATCGCGGAATTTCGTACTCAAGCGGAGGCAGTGAGCCGGAGCTCATTGGTTATTGTGACGTGGATTTCGCGGGTGATGTAGCGACGCGCAGATCGACTACGGGATATGCCTTTAGTTTTGCCAACGGGTTAATCACTTGGTCGCGTCAGAGGCAGAAAATCGTGATGCTGAGCACCACGGAGTCAGAGTATGTGGCGGCTACAGCCGCCGCGCGAGAGGCTGTCTGGCTGAGAAGATTGCTCGTAGAAATCGGTTCGCGTTGCGCGAGGAAGCGACTGTAATCTGGGTTGATAACCAAAGTGCCATAAAACTCACACGAAATCCCGAATTTCATAAGCGTACGAAGCATATTGATGTTAAGTACCATTACGTTCGTGAAAAAGTAGCTAGTCGTGAGGTCGAGATAAAGTATGTACCGACTGAGTGCCAGCGGGCAGATATTTTTACCAAAGCGTTGCCAAGGGTGCAATTCAATAACTTATGTAGTATGCTAGCTATAGTGAGTGCTCGAACGGTGAGTGTGTTGAGCGAGTGAGTTCTCGGACTCATATCTCCCGCGCCTGCGTGCGCAGATGTGATAGGGAGAACGACGAGGAAAAATGTACACGCTTCTGAGGTAGCACTGCGGTCGCCAAAGAACAAAAACCGGAAAAGTTGGTCAGTACACGTTGTACGTAGACAGGAGAAGCTCTTGTCTATCGCTCTGTATTCGAAGCGTTATGAAATAAAGATTATTCTGTATTTTTCTCATCCCCTTTAATCGTGTGTTTTATCTTAATTTCGAACCATCGCCTAGAGTCTACTGGCAACAAAGAAAAACTCTACATAGCTATACTGGAATTAAAAAATCGGCTGCGACTCGTTTCCTTCTCTACTCATCCTTTATAGTTTCCTTCTTGTTCCAAACAAACGGGGAAGGTAAAACCCCTTTTTTCAATATTTTCCGGCTCAGTTTCATAGCGTAAAGAATCAAAATAAGCTAGGTAAGTATTATGCAATAAAATAATACCAGAAGTTTAAAAAAATGCAAATATTTTAAATAAAATTTTTTAGGTTTTGATAATTGACTACTTTACAATATACTTTTATACGTAAATAGCGTAAAAAATATTATCTTTATACACTGAGCTGTAACAAGTCTTTTATTTCTATAGTCGACAGATCCAGCGGCGTAGCGTGTGGGGGGGGGGGTGCATGGCCCCGGGCGGCGCAGATGTGGGGCGGCGGCGGCGAGCGGCACTTAGTTGCGAAAATAGGGCGGGGGGGGGGGGCGGCAAATTTAGGGTTAGCCCCGGGCGGCAAAAATCCACGCTACGCCACTGTGCAGATCTAAAGTAATCAGAATGTAGCCTTAAATGTTTTGTGGACGTAAAGTGCTTATGACGTATAGCAAGTTCTCATTGCTTGCGAAGTTTTTCTTTTTTTAGGAAATAAATTAACGTCTTCGTTTCTGCATCCAAATGCACAGCACTGATGCATTCTTCACAATTGATTCACGACAAACGGATTATTTAAAGAAAATTCAACAGTAGTCGTAGAAACACGGGTAAATAGTGCCCGTGTATTATAATACAATGTCCCCTTGTAATAGGGGGGACATTGTAGTACATCAGAGGGAACATTGTATTATAACACAATGTCCCCTCTAGCGGGAGAAATTGGCAGTAAGGTTCCCTATTGCATTCGTCCATACCTCGATAAGGCTCGGTGTGAAGGAAACGGAAAATACTCGGCTGCTCATCGGTGGAATGCACTCTTGAACAGTATCGAGAGCAAATGTATCAGGTTTGGCATTTTTTGGGGTTAAAACATCTGGACGAAGATGTACGGTCACTCGTGTTGGAACAAGGCCGCGATTGTGTAGTTTCATACTCGTTGAGTGAGGTTTATGTATTTTTACTCGTTTGAAGTAGAGACATCTTTCGTTGCGCGTTAAGATTGTATAGGCGTCGATCTGAATTCAAAGTGAATGATCAATGCGAATTAAAGTACACAGCACCACAGTATTTCGTACTAATTATTTGCTGTTTTTTTTCCTGTGAGCTATTATATAGAATACAGCCATAAATCAATAAGAATGAAAAAAAATATCAAATGGAAGGACTAACTTCTTTGGGACAGTGAAAATCCTGAATGTCGTCAACGAGATAACTTTCTGGAAATATTGCATCAAGATCACGAAAGTCGATTCTAGGTAAACTGGAATCGACTTTGAGAACGACTTCTTTGCCCGAATAACCCTCGAGCAAAGAGTCATCGACATCGATGAGAATTTTTTCTTCCAAGTGACCTTCCGATCGCGGACAGCAATCGATCGTCAAAGTTTTTGTATCACCTGCGTTGATATTGCCCTGGTTATCAAAAATCGTGAATGCTCCTAAGCGTAGGTTCGCTGAAACTTCCTGCCTATTTGGTGTGAACAAAAATGTAAAAGGTTGGAAAAATGGGCGGATGAAGACCAAGCATATGAATACGTTTTGAAAACAAGTTATAATCGAGGTAGGAAAATTTCCTTCATTACGATTTTGTTGTTCCCCTTTTCTTTGGATCCGTTTTCGGCGATTTTTCTTTTTTGCTCTTACGGCTTAAATTCTCGAAACTCGGAGTTAAGAGAAACGCACTTTTGACGTGATATTTGATTGGGAAAAATCCAGTATTTTCCACGTTGAGTTGCAAAGTTTTATTTTCGCAAATAGCTACTGGACCGAAGCTGATTTCCGAGTCGGGCATGAGGCGAAAGCTGACGGAAACAATGTAAATGGTCATTTAAATTAATCGAGATTTCATTCATAATTACATTGCTCTTTTTCACCTGGCATAATGAGACGTAATGGATAAAGTCAACGGAATTTCTGCAACGACAATTGCACTGTTGTTTGCGTCGATAAGATTGCATCGTAAAAGAGGAACTTGTCGTAGACTCATCCCAAATTTTGCATGAAACGTGACCTGTAATCAAATGATATGCTAATCATCTCAGTGTTCGAATGTATTGTGTAGACACTAGTTATATATTATAGGAATATACGAAGGCAATCCCAAAAGTAAGGTCTCCAAAGCGCTAGGGGCAAGGGGAAACTGGCGTTAAACCGATTCAAATTAATCGCAATTGACGGAAGTGTATTGGCGATAAATTTCGCCAATACACTTACGAAATTAACGAAAATCACGAAATTAATGGTATTAATTTTCCGTTATTAATGATACTATCAATGGTATTAAATCGTGTGGCAAGTCGTGGATGGATTTCAAAAACGTCCGAAGTGGTGCAGAGAGCTTCTCGTGCAGAAATGTGACCGGGCATTCCCGACTTCACGTAAGGTCCAGGCCTGGCTTGCGTGGTCGGATTTACCTAACCGTTCATGGAACAGACCAGGAATATCACTAAATCTTTTTATGAGCAGAACATTGACATTTCTTGAACATTAAATCCCGCCGGATCATTAAAAATAATACTTTTTGCGTCATCAAAGATATTAATAATTAAATATAATAATATGATTAAATTTATTGTAATTGTATGTTCCGTTTTATTATCATATTATTTTCTTCACAAATAATCGACGCCTGACAATGCTATCATAAAGAATAAATTATGATAGTCGATGAAAATTAGAATATAGGAATAAAAGTAATTTAGGGATGGTTTTATCGGAATTTCGAGAAAAAACTAAAGCTGCTGCCATAAATAACAGTATAATAATACATGTAACGACTTAAACTGATTCATTCGACGGAATTCAATCAGACCACCCTGAATTCCAGATAAATCAAAGAATGATCTTTCATTTATAATAATCAAAATAAAGCTTCTATATATGGAATACAAGGCTTTTCTGTCTGTATACGTTTTTCTGTCTCTTTGCCTATCAGGAAATGCGAGCAAGCGTATTTATACACTCATATATTGCCTTAGGAAGTAGATGACCAACAAACAATATGTTGTCGAAATACTAAATTCCATACACTCCCGATTTACCCCATTGAGGAATCCAAAAACGGCGAAACGTTATTTTTAATTTCCTCGTATGTTCCTGGTTATTTCTCGATCTATTCCCTACAACTTTCCTGGTCATTACTGGCTCGCTCTCTGACCCGTTCCTGATCAGTTCCCCAGGAAGGAAACAGTGGATCGGGACCTAGCCTTAGACCCGTTACATTGCGAACCAGAGCCTGATATTATCTAGGGAAGATCGATCAGAGGCAGTACTTTTTCCCGACTCAAGTTTCTACACGGGTTGCAGTTAGTCGTACGGAAATTCACAACGAAGCAGGAATCAACGCGTCATCAACGACATGGCAGCGAGCTGATATGACATACATACAAAATTGCATACACACACTGTTACAGTGCCTACAAAAATGCATCGACCGAAATGGCGATTATGTAAGAAAATAGATAAATATTTAAGCTTTAAAATGATGTTAACATTATGAAAAATAATCGTTTCTTTGTATTTATAAAATGAATCGGAAACCTCACTTTTAGGACTACCGTCGTTTAATTATTTTGGTGGTCGTTTCTCGAAAATGAGAAATGTATTTTTATATTTACGTTGATCCTTGCAATTTTGTCCGGGACAAGATTTCCTATGGACGGAGAGATTTGGAGGTCCTCCATCAAATTCTTCCGAATATCTCGACTCAATTGAAGTACCAGCTTGTCACTCTCCTCGAATTCGATTCTTCGTGAATTAGGGTGAAAATGAGATATTTTGGGGATAATCGTCGTATGTTTATTGATTATTTGTAAACAAATTTGTCGTGCAATAATGTTAGGATTGGTAAGCTTACACGAATTTGACATCGTACTGTCCTCGGTTTTTAATGTCGAACGAACTATTCGTAATTGAGCCAACTTTCACTGTTCCCAGGTCGATAGGATTTGCGAAATTGACGTCAACGGCAACGTCGTAAGTCTCACCCGTAATCGTTATTGTTTCTGTAAAGAGGGTTTCCCTCGGGTCGTCCGTATCGGTGAGATAAACATCATAGCTCAATGTAATAGTATCCATCGTACCGATCTATGGGTGGCATTACGAAATGTAATTTGCGTAATTTTTTTTTTGCTACACTCATCATTGATAAGGGGTCTTCTCACTTTAGACGCTAAAAAAGGCAATTTTCATGATTTTTTTTGATAGGTTTATATTATAGATATTGATAGAAAAGTTGTAACACTTTATAAATACACTTTCCAAATGCATTAAAAAAACAAAAATATGTCCTTACGTAACCCAAACAAACTTTCAATGCTTTATTCTCGAAACAACGTTTTTCGACGGCTCGTTGATAATATAATCGAAACTACTGAACCGATCCTCATTCAATTTGAACCACCTACTCGTTACAACTATATCTAGAGCGCATATAAAGTATTTTTAACATTTTTGATATTTACTTTATTTTTGCATATATTAAAAATCGTATTATATGCGCTATAGCCATTAACACACTGAATCTAAAATCGTTTGATTTTTATGTTTAGGATGATTCATCTCCGACATTTCACCAATAGCGCAGACCTACAATTTTTTAGGACATTTTCTTAACTAACATTTTCGTCTATAAATAGTGATTTAAATAAGTAAAAAAATTTTTTAATGTATTTCGAAAGCGTATCTATTAAGTGTAACAACTGTTGTATCACTATCTTTAACTTAAGCCTATCAAGAAAATTCATGAAAATAGCCCTTTTTAGCGTCTAAAGTGAAAAGACCTCTTAATGAGCATATGAAGTAATAAATATTTTTATTTTCTTTTATTTTCACCCGATTCGCGAGGTAAGTGAAGACAACTTCGCTCCCAGCTCGAGGTTCCGTCCAACTCATCGAGGGTGTAAATTCTAATTGCGAATCGACGGAAACGGCTGGTGTAATTTTCCAAAATATCGGTACTAACGAATTGTTATGAATTATCAATTTTTTCCGGATTTGTTTGTACAGCATGACACGACCGAAGGATATATTATTTCCTTCTAGCGCGATTTCTAGTTTTGTACCGATGTTGCATAACTAAAAAAATCATTTTAATTTTGAGTATATTGGGAATAGTGTCGATAACTTTTACGGCAAAAAAATCACCCGTATCGTTTCCACGCGAGGATTATCTTTGACCAAAAGAACCAATCGATCCTCGTTAACTCCAAGATTTGTAAAACCAGCAGTCACGTTAACACCTCCAAATTCATCCGGCTGACGAGACGTGAGATTCATTACAATTGTCATTTATCATTTTCATTTTCAATTATTGTGATCATTTAAGGTTGATATGGGATTAAGCCGTCGGTGGTGAAGTACGTGGGGAGCGGCGTATGCTTATGCACGGAGCCGATCGACTGTTACCAACTGTTAGCTTCCAAATAATCGTCATATTAAACGTACGTTTTCGAAATGTTTTTCTACATCTCTTTGTAAAAATATGCATTCTGGAACATTCGGTGATTACATTAAGTGTTTTCATCACTTTGTATAGTTATTTTGTATAACTTTTTCTCGTTCAATTAACGCGAAACGAATTGGCAACGTCGTAAATCGTGGTATATCAACCTGGGCATTAGCCCAGGTTGGCAGAAGTGTCGCGAAGTTAGAGATATATGCGCCTCGTTCATAACCTCAATATCGGCCCACGGAGCTGTCACCAATGAAGAGCGGTCCGAGTAAAAAAAAAATCACTCGAAAGAAAAAGTGTGTACTAAAGCTGTCTATAATCTTGAAGAAATCAAAAACTTTAATTCCGATATCCGATATCCGATATCCTAAAAAAAAATTATGTATGAATATAACCCGCGTTATTTTGTCTTTTCCTAGAAATCTCTAGAAATGTATAATTTCTGAACATAGTTATCAAATTAAAATTAAGTAATTATTGCTAATTAAGAGAATAAGTACCAATAATATTCGTTGTTGATTATCCTGACCGAGTAGTTTCAGGTTTTGTGTGCTTGATTTTCGCACAAATTCGCAATGAAAAACATTAATAATTTTATAACGGTACTGTGAATCCTCATTTTCACGGTACCGAGGGTTAGTCCGATAATTAGTCGAACCGTAAACTACTTTTTCAGCTGCGTGGTAACGTTCACTTAGCAGATATTAATTATGTACTGAAAAATGATCGGGAGTTTTTCATAAGCGTATTGTAATTAGCCCACGAAAAACGCCAAGTTGCCGATTTTTTTTTTCTTCTAAAAAACGGTACTCTGGATCGTATTAAAACTGCACAGGGTGATCAGCAAAGAGGTTATAAAGGTCCAGAAAAAAGTTCAGCTCGGTGGTTACATGTTGACTTAAGCCTATAACAACCTTAAAGTATCGTGGTGTTTTTAATAAGCTGCTTGATTTTGAGTTTACCCTGATCAACAGTTGCTTGGGTTTGATATTATAAGCTTCCAAATTCGAGGCCATGAGGGATACGTCAAGTTCTACATCAATTTTTGAAATGTTCCAGAATTTGAATGATGTCTTTTTCCGATGAGCCCTTTTCGGTCAGTCCCAATATATAATTATTTAGAATGATTTCATTTAATAAGTGGTTTTTCAATTTACATATTTATCACGTACTTTTTGCCCTTGCCGGTTAGAAGGAGTGGTCCGAAATCAAAAGTTTGAACGTCTTCATAGAAAGTAGGCTTAGTCGGGTAATCTTTTTTTACCTTTTTTATCTGCGAGTTATCAATTTATGACTGTTACTGTTATTCTGTTTTCTTTTATTTTCACTATAAAGCAACAAACGCGCCAAGTAGGTACCGTGTGGAAAATTTTAGATGAATCCATGTCAATGCTGGGAATATCTCCGGTACCCGTGATTTTTAAGTTGAACACAGACTTGTTCGCATTCAACCCTCCCAATGAGTATTCTGCCTGGAAGGAATGCGGCCTCCCTGGGCTGAAATAAACTTTGAATGTGCGAGCTTCGTGGGGCTGCAGAAGGATCCGAGATTCGAGGGGTTCTTCCAAATAATCGAATGAGTCGGACCGATTGATTTCCAATGATCCCTTCGAAGAATGATCAAACGTGCGAGGTTTCAGGGCAATTAAATGGATCGGTTCTCGCTTAGAAAATGTCTCCCGAATTTGGGGTGGAGGACTATTTGGCCGGGCAACAAAGTACGTTTGAAAACGAAGATCATCCTTATTTTCGACTGGTAATGGTGGAGCTTATTGGAAAATGAGAATACAAATATATTTTATTTGAATATGAATATATACGTCACCTTATCGATTTTATCGTGCGATAAAAGAATCATTCGCTAAGATTATTTTCAACTCACTTGGGGAAACAAGAATTTGTTTATTTTTCGCTATCTCGTTGAGTATTCCATTCAAATCATTCGAGTTCCGTGGATCATTGATCTTCACGTAATATATCCAAAATCGTTCAGTCGCACCAACCTTTCGTATACGTTGGTGATAAAATACTTTATCGAATATATACTGTTGTTTTTATTTTTATTGGTATACTTTGAATAATAATTTTTCCGAAGAAATAGTTGATGTATGTAAAATAAATGAACTTTCTTACGGCATCTTCTTTTGGAGTTGGTGTAACGTTCTCGCCCTTCAAATTTTTTAACACTTTCGACTTCACGGTGTCCTGCATAAAATCATGAAATCAGAGCGTAGATAAATTGGTGGAAAATATTGAGTACAGCTTACGTTGTGTTTCATTATTTTTACATACAATTGTTTCTTGGTCGGGATCCCAATCGTTTAAAATTGATAAAATGGCTTGCAGGCTCGAGTAATAATCATCGGATCCATCCGCTATGTCTATCTCTTCGTTGTGTGCTGAAATAAAAATATTTAAATACTCGGTTTTTTAACGATTTATTCTCGTTTTCAAGGACTCTTAAGATAGAAAGAAGTTGTTTTCTTTTTCGTTTACTTTTCCAGCCATTGCTTTTCGAACTTTCGATCTTTTCATTTTTCTTCTTCCCTGGCGGTTCCAGTGTTACCAATTTTTCTCCCGGCTGTTCTGAATTCGGCATTATTCGAGATTTACTTTTCACTAAATTCTTCGAACCTTTGTTGCCAGAGCGTGCCATTGACCTACGAAGTTTCACCTGGTAATGGAAGAGAAGACTATTTGCTCAACCCCTTAAGGGAAACTATCACAGTATAGAGCATGGAAAGAAAGGTGAATTTTGACTTATTAAAGTGGATTCCCACTTGATCGAATTAAAACTCCGTTCACCGGCATTCGTTCTACATAACTTCAAGTATCTTTACACATTTTTTCACAAGGTTTTGTAACAACATGTCGGCTCTGAAGCTGGATGAAGCGATTTACCTTTATTTGACAGTATCCTGCGATCGAAAACATGACATCGCCAATTCTTTATCGATTGACTTGACATTTTTTTGGGAACTTGTAACAACATTTCACATCTAAGTTTGTGGGGGATTATTTATAAAGGGTTTTTCAATTGGCGCGGGTAGATGTTGGCGGCGTGTGGCGGCTATGTCGTTTTGGTAGTGTCTGTCTAATATGTTGTTTATTATACAGTCCACAAAAAGTTACTGTTTCATGCGGATTTTGGGCCGGCTGCGTCATTGGTCCGTACTTTTTTTCAAACGACGTTGGTAAGGCCGTCAGCGTCAACGGCGAACGCTACAGAACGATGATGACCGTTTTTTTGGCCCAAATTGAACGATATGGACGTAGACGCTATGTGGTTCCAGCAGGACGGCGCTACGTGCCACACAGCGGACTCCACGATGCACATTCTGCATGAACGATTTGAGGGTATGGTTATCTCTCGCAGAGGTGACTTGAATTGACCACCAAGATCGTGCGATTTGACCCCGCTAGACTTTTTCTTATGGGATTTCTTGAAGTCGCAGGTCGATGCCAATAAGCCGCAATCGACCGATGCTCTTAAAGTCACCATAACCCAGGCCATCGCTCAAATTCAGCCGGAACTGTGCGGCAGAGTCATTGAAAATTGGACCACTCGGATCGGTGCCACCGTGAGAAGCCGCGGCGGACATTTGAACGATGTTATATTCCATACATAATGGGATACATATGCCTTCCAAATAAAAAAAGAATGTCGTCAATCCTCACGCACAGCTTGTTTCATTCCATTTCACCCGCCCTTATTGAAAACCCTATATAATATTAACAACTTTATCCAAACAAAAATATCATAGGGGATTTTTTTATCAATTTTTTTCCAATGCTCTATTTCATCAAAAAATAATATTTTCCTATTTGTTTACGTACTTCGAACTCAAATTAAATTAAAAGTTCGTCGTTGTAAAACATTGGAGGAGAGCTCTTGCCGGCCACAGGACATTGTCAGCCAAAGATGACTCGCTTCATCCAGCTTTAGAGACGCCATGTTGTTACAAAATTATATGAAAAAATGTAAAGTTACTTGAAGATGTGTAAAATAGACGCCATGAACCGGAATTTTCATTCTATCAACTGGACATTCATACAAAATTGTCGAAATTAACCCCTTTTCCCGGCTGTAGACTGGTAGTCTCTTTATGATAAGAAAAATCGCCGAATACGTAAATTCATTCCTCTCACTTTCTTCTCCTTTCGTAGCTCCGACAACCGTTGCTGAAAGTCCATACGTTTGTTCAAAGCATCCTTACTTCTGATCTGCACAATTTTCTCACGATAGAGATCCTTGTCCGAGTCTGATAAAGCATCGAATTCGAAAAGAGACATTTCATCGATATCCATTAGTTTTTTTGATATTTCGTCTATCGATTCTACTCTCTCATTCGATGTGACAGAGTTTTTCGAGTCGTGCATGACCGCAGATGTATTGAAAGTCACAAATATGAGATGATCAACGTGTCCAAGTGTTGGCAACAACAATAAAAGAGACTTTTCTTCGCTCGTTATAAAACGATTATGTAGGCTTTGCAATGCAAAACCTTCGTTCAGATCCTCCATTGCCAATCTAAAATATTAATTTTCGAAACTATTATGATCATTACTTATCAATGATAAGTATGTGAATATCTAAAATCCCTTGTAACAATTACTTAAGGGGGGAAGACCATTTACAAATTTGAAGAAAAAAATCCATTCTTTTTCTTTTCATAAATCGATAGTTCAATGTATTAAGAATATTGTGTCCAATTTTTAGAGCGAAATTCCTAGAATTGCCTGACTTATCGCGGAAAAACTCCAGGAGCTTCTATATTTCGTCTCCCAAGTAGAAATTGACCATCGGCCCAGCGCTGGCTGAGTACCGAATTTGCGTGGCCGACGCCCGGCAAAAATGCTTGGCCCAAGCCTGGCTGACACTCGGCAGCCGAGTGTTGGCTACGATGCCTGGACCGCGACTAGGCCCATGTCGCAATTGACGAAATTGACCATCGAACCAGCGCTGGCTGAGTACCGAACTTGCTTGGCAAACACTCGGCAAAAATGCTTGGCCCAGGCATAGAAATGCGACGCCTGGCTGACACTCGGCAGCTCAGCGTTGGCTACGATGCCTGGACCATAACTGGGCCCATGTATGTAAAAATGTTTACATTAGGCATGCCATGAAAGTGTCTTCGATTATATTAGGGTTCGGCCGAGCACTGGCATAGAGCTAGCATGCTATTTGAGACACGATATATAACCTTCCGGCATTACCGAATAACAGCCCATACATGATAGAATGGTGGCATTCAAAATGGAAGTATCTATGTAAAATTGTTCCGTCGACATTCTATCCAGCTTAGGGTATACATTGGGCCAATCTTAGCACATCACATCACTGTGATATAGGTTTATTGTGAGTCTACCCAGATCTGGGCCAGCATTAATCCTCGAAGATTGTAGCGGCGATTTTATTTCTAGGAAACTTGCTTGGCCTTTTTATAAAAAGTAATTTCAATTATTTTGTTCGTTTAAATGGAAAAAGTAATAATATAAAAAACCATGGTTTGAAATAAAACAAAAAATATATAAAAGTGAAGACGAATTTTGTATATAGTGAAGGAGCCAATAATGTTCCGACGGATCTTTTTTTATTACCTGGCGTTTTTCTTGTTTGTTATAGTTTTCTAGGGTTCCACTTGACTCTGAGTGCGGCCGTACAGTTGCGGAAAGGAACGCATGGTTCTCAAGGGTCAGTACAATATTGAATTAACTTAAATTTGTATTTTTAATTCTAATAGGAATGGAATCTGTAGCTGTTCATACAACGCCAACCAACTTCATTATAACTATGAACATTCATTAATCAGTCTATGTTGTCATAGTTACAGTCATTTTTATTATAAATGTGTAGTAACGAGTACGGCATAAAGGAAACTACAAAATATGGTGCGACAAAAAAATTAGTTTTTCTTTAATAACCCATATCAAATTATTGCTTATTCCCGCTTATTCGACCCAAAACTTTACATTTTCGCAACAAAAAAATTATGTGATGCTGATACAAAATGGCTAATATTTTAAGGTTATGGTCTTGCCAGATGTCCAACCTTACGATATGACGTTTTACATCTGACAATTTCAACCAAAACCTCCTGATGGGGCCATCTTTTGTCAAACGGCGGAGACTTATTTGTTCTCCCATTATTTAATGGTGACACCAATTTCATGTGACAGCAGTAAGATAATTTTTCAAAGTAAAAATAAAATAATACACAAAATATCATCCCTAAGGTTTAACAATTTTGTTTACAAAATTTTTAGTAAACTTGCTTGGCTATTTTATGAAAAGTTGTTTCACTTTTTTTTACATTTAAATTGAAAATATATAATAAAACCATTGTTTAAATAAAAATAAAAAATATTCTAAGATAAATAAGAATTTTTAACATGGTAAAACACGCGATGTTTTCGAAAGGATGTTTTTGCTTGGCGTTCTTTTTGTACTTTTTCAAATAATCTCGGACATGAGTTAGCAATAGATGACGCGTTTCAATTTCGGAAGTTCATCCGAACGACCGCAGGTAGATAAAAAAATGATAGGATTATTGGGTTCGAATGAAAACCACTCGATTCTTTGGCAATCATTGTCTTGTCCTCTTTTTTAATTTTATTGACGAATAGGAGATTCAGGCCCACAGCAGTGAGCGGACGAACCTTGCGAAGAAAAAAGAGGGGCGGGGGGGGGAGGGCTCGTTCAAAGAGACGCAACGCACAATCGTCACCGTGTACGGCGATCTAAGGGGTCACACCACTGTAGATTTTTTTAAATTGATTTCTTTACTTGACTTAAGAGATGCTTTGAACCATGTCGAATAAGAGGAAAAAACATTGGTACCTGTAAAAGAAGGTTCGCAGGCCTATGTGGGTCTGCGGTGGCAGTGGCTGGCCCGTGTGCGAGACATCGACCGTTTTCCTCGAAACTCAATTTTTTAAAACGGCACGCAGCATAACTCCAACAATTTTCATTCTTATCACTCCAAATTTTGAGTACATCTCTAAAATAACATTGCGAAGAGAAATATGTACGGGATTTTCCATGAGTTAATTATAACATTAGTTATTAACAAATGATTGTCCTTTTTTCCGTCGAAAATTAAGTTTTTGGTTAAACGCTTGCCAATTACACAAAAATTAATATTTTCACAATCCTCTATGTATTTCTCTAGCTATACTTGTGTAAATTAATAGAAATTTTTAATTTTTTTTTCTAAAATCCAATATGCGTCAGCCACACTGCATGCCGCAGAGCGTCTTAAACTCAACATGCCTCGCCAGAATGGCCCCAGCCATTTGGTATAATTTTTTGATATAAATTTCTTTTTATTCACTTAAAGATATAACTTATATCATCTTTGAATATTTGTATTCTCTTGTTAGTCCTTCTAACAAAAAAAATCGCGAAAGATCACTCAATTTTTAACGTCCACAGTGGTGTAAGCCCTTAAGGTAAAATGAGTGCGCGCCCTTGATTTCTATCGATTTTGTTCAAATTTTAACCAGACATTGTTCATATCATTATACATATTTAAGTGAAGTTTCACAACAGTTGACTATTCAGATTGGGAGATAATGGGTTTTTAAATAGCAACTTTTAACACTGCAGGGTCTGCATTGACTGAAAGTCAAGTCACATAATTCGTCGTACCATTCTATTGTGTTTATTAATTTAAAAAAAATATGTTCAGATAGAAAACTAATTAGGGAACGAGTGAAAAAAGTTTCGATTGTCTTTACTATTCAGTTTTGCTAAAAACGTTCAGTAACAACAGAATAACCCTCGGTAAAAAATATTTATCCTCTATAATAAGAATACATTATGCAACACCGAGGAACAGAATGTTCAATATTTCGAGAACGAAAATAATTATCGTGTTCCTAAAGTTAAAAACTTTTATCGTAAAAAAAATAGTTGCGTTATAAACATTAATAATTCGATATTGTTTATGATATTGCCATGTGTCTTCTTATAGGGGACACATATTTTTTACGGAAAATTACTCTGTCTAAATTTCAATGCAGAAAGCAATGCGAGGGAAGATCATGGCAAATGACACAGTACGTAAATTGAGGTTATGGGACAGGCCATATTTTTTATTCTTACGTCAATATAAATTCCAGCGATACGATCGTGCTATCAAAATTCGAAGATACACGGTAATATCCATATGATCGCGGGAACGGGAAAATTCCATCGATGTCGAAGAATTCGTGAACGTCGCGTGCCACCGTCGTCGCGTCGAAGCGACACTTTGCATCGTCGTCGGTAAGGACAAAACAGAAACACTTTTCGAGTCTCGCTTTCACCGTGAGCAAACTTACTCGTTAATTTTCGTTAATGTTGCTCTTCGGAGACGCCGAGAAACTTCAAGTGTAGAAGAACGGTGTAAATTAATCTAACGCGACAAACCGCCGAGGTTCCGATCAACGCAACTGCCCGGCGGTACGAGATAGGGGGGTGCTGCGTATAAAAAGTCGCGGCGTGTTCGTAAGTCGGTCAGTGGCGTCGAGATCGGTGGCATCGGTCAGTGGCGTCGAATTTTTATATTTTTTATTACTTGGCGTCGTGACGCTGCCGCGTCTCTTGATAATTAAAAATATTTCAAGTTTAATTTAATTTTGTAGATAGTGAAACAACCAAATGTTTTCACCTGATGAACGGTTGAAACGTCGAAAAAAAAAATTCGACCTTTTTGACCGACTGTTCGAGAATCTCAACTATCGCGAAATTTTGAAAAGCCGAAGCGTCGGTTCGGTCTTAGTGGCGAAGATTCCTTAGTAATGGAAGCCAAGCTTCGATATTGTAGACTTTCCCAAACGTTAGCACATCGATGGCACAGAACAGACCCAACTATTGTTTGAAGGTTCTGAGAACCAACATTACGGATGCTGCATCATTTAACAGGCCAACGCAGCCCGGGCATAATTCGACTATAGATTCAGCTTCGGCTATATCATTTTAGAAAACATGCGCTAACCGTTGGCCTAGGCTCGGCCGAGCGTTAGGACGATTGTCGACACCCAACCTTTTTTCCGTTAATGAGAAACACAACTTTATCGTCGGCATTATTCCGGCCCATGGTCTAATTGACATTCCTAATTGACGGAAAAAAGGTTGGGTGTCGACGATCGTCCTAACGTTCGGCCGAGCCTAGGCGAACGATTGCCGCATGTTTTCTGTAATGATATAGCCGAAACTGAATCTATAGTCGAATTATGCCTGGGCTGCGATGGCCCGTTAACTGGTGCAGCATCAGTAATGTTGGTTATTAGAATCTTCAAACAACAGTTGGGTCTGTTCTGTGCCATCGATGTGCCAACGTTTGGGAAAGTCTAGAATATCGAAGCTTGGCTGCCATTACTGGGCCAAGTCTCGGCAGACTGTCCACCATCGGCCGAGTATTGGAATTTCTACATAGGCTTGCTCCAATCTTTTATGTTTCGTAGTCGTACGCTGTAGGGCCGATCGTCGTCGATGCGGAGCGCCGCAGGTACTTTAAAATTCGCCTTAGTAGATGTACTAGGGCGGTTCTAATGCCGCGATCTCAGGGGGGAGCGGGGCGGCGGGGTCCAGCGCAGGGAAGCCAAGTGCGTGGGGGGGTCCAGCACGGGGACGTGACGTCATGACAGGGGTCTGTGTGAAGGGGGTAGCCATGTGTTCCGAAGAGCGACTGTCTGGAGGGGGAAGCCGCGGTCTATGAGTGTTTTGTGGGGGCGGGGGTCAGGTTGTGGTGAGTGAACGTGAAAAATCCATCAATCTTCTAATTTATTATAGACATAAAAAAGATTAGCATCGATGCAGTGTTTTTCTTACTACACTATTTAGTCCGTGTGAAAATAAAACTCACACACACGATGTGTGCATGTAATGGCCATATATGGGTAGGAAAATTTCGTTAATTTGAAGCGATACATGAAGGGGACGGCCTTTCAAAGCCGTTTATTTATGTGATGCCGGTGTGATGCGCTTGGTTTCATTTCCGAAATCTTTAAAATGTTTGTATGCGTGACCATTCCTGTCACGACTCTCGCCGACACCCGAGACAGGTCCTGACAAGTCGGGATTTCTTAGAAAAACTATAAACTTTAGAGATCTATCGTTAAAGGGTTTTTGACCCCAGATGGGCCACCGAAGAACAGCTGCACTCGGGAAAAAATTGTTTCGATGTATCGAGGGCTCGTTTTCATTTCGAAATATAACGTCGAGATGTTCAGATGTGCGAGTATGTACGCAGTGCATCCGGCCAAGCACCCCCTGGACTTGACCAAAAACGAGCTCGAACAGGTTCCAAAGGTCGTACTCCTAAAATATTGGGGGGAATATGTTGGCTTATTGTGGGATCGTTTGCCAGAACATTATCGGAACGATAGTGAAGTGATATCATATCTTCCATGCATGGAGCATTATAATACACCACAGATGAAAGATCACATCGATGGCTCCACACCTCAACGTCGGGAATGTGGAAAATACTGTGGAAACTCTGCACGTACGGAGTTCTTCTAACGTGTTTGAACCTGTTTGTGTTTGAACGTGTTTGAAACTGTTTTTCATGATTGGAAAAGTGGGGAGAAGTTTGAAAATTTGAGTGGTAGGGTTATAAGGGAGCCTATAATTTCGTAGTCCAAGCTCAGACAGCACTATTCCACCGCGACATCAACATCTCTCCAAAAAGAACTCAGAAAGTGCGGGGAAAATGGATCTCTCGAGTATCAACAAAGTCAGCGTGATGGCGGAATTCCTTCCAACGACGGAGCTGTCGGAACTCCGCGTTCACTCGGATCATCGAATCTCCGACAAGAAAGCCGTACAAGTTTGGGAAACGCTACATCGCGGATGAGTTCACTGTCTTGGACTTGTGAAGTCCTTCGATAAAGATTTGAAAATGTTCGAGCGAATGCGGCAAGCGGCACATGATCATCATCTCTGGATGACATACAAAGGTGGAAAATACAACAGCATAGACTTTTTCGACGTCTGTGCACAAACATGGTGGAAAAGACGAAATTCGTTGGAACACCATCGTCGAACGGCTGTCTACATCATCGAGAGTATGCTGCAACTGGCGCGTGATAGTGAACTCTACATGCAGTTGTGGAAAATACAACAGCGGCAAGTTCCATCCGCTCCGAGCATGGTGGAAAAGAGCAAATTCGTTGGTGCAGCATCGTTGAGTGGAACAGCCGTCCGGATCACAGCCGTCTCACCATCATTTTCGACGTCTAAAGTGTGACTATATAAAAAAATGTATTAAAAAACTGTTTTATCAAAATGTATGAGAAGGAGAAATGCAAAACAATTTTCGTCGTAGAATATATGAAGAATACAAATAGTATTATATATATTTTCATCGAAATGTTTTTTATTCATTTTTGAAAAATCCCTCGCTCTCACAACGCTTCGTATACACTCAACCAGCTTTTCAGCGATTTTACGCTATTATGGGCGCAGTTGTATTTCGTGCCAAAGGAATGATGGGGGCATTTGGAGTTTGTGATTTTCGGCAACTTCTGCAGCAATGGACAGTCCAGAGTCTCCAAGTCGATGACCTTTGTTGCGGGATCTGTGAATCTTGATAGCCATGCGCATTTCTCGAATCCCTTCACATAGATGGTGGGGGCTCCTTGCAAGATTTCTCGAATTGTCTTTCTAGCTGCCTTGTAAGGTATGCCGCTATGTTACCATCGGATTGCATGGATATTGCGTTCCAACCACTTGTTTATCATTTTATACTTGGCCGGTAAAGAGTCCCATGCAAATGGTGCGTCGAAGGCGAGCGTCAGCGGTTCAGCATCCTTGTCGTGGAGTTTGATGATCGACATCTCCTTTAGGACAAATTTGTTGATGGGTCTCTTGAAGCCCTGTACATCGACGATAAGCTCCATGTTGACTGACGTGGATGCGAATTATCGGCATGATTTTATATCAATTTTTAACCCCCCCCCCCCCCTCCCGCTGATTGGATTGTACTCGACAATACGATCATGGAGGATCATGCAGTATGCTGAAGTTTGTGGCGAAATATTATTTTTCAATTCGAACTCAAGGCGCACGTCAACAGGGCCGGACTTGAGAGAATCGTTTTACCTTGAGCAGTCAATGACAACGAGGAGGGCTTTATGGGCTATATGGAGAACATTGTGAGTTGAGGTAAAGTTTGACATCGCTCAGGTTACAATGATCAAAGTGGTTCGCATTTTGTTGTTTCTTATTTTTCCGTCCCGTCTGCAGCGCGAGTATGACATAACGTGGCTTCTCCAGCTGATTCGAGGTTTTCACAGACCACACGTGCTTAGAGATGGCAGGCAGCAATGGATATTCATACAGTTCCCATGTTCGGAAACTCATGGAGATTGGTGCGTCTTTGGCGAGAAACTTTAACAGCTGAATTTTTCGCTGATTGGAGACTGTTACAAGCCATTCCATTTTATGCAATACGAGTTTGTAGTCTTCGGGTGCTGTTTGTACAATGGCACTGTCGTCGGTCTCTGATCTCGTGAGAATCAACTCGTACTTGGCATTTACGACAATTTTACGATAATCTTCGGCAAGCCCGAGGAGCATGCTGAGCGGAATGCACACATCAAAGTTTCCCGATACGTCTACAATCTGCTTCGTCTCTTCGATATCGAGCCATCCAGTGTTCTCCAGCATAGAACTTTTGGCCGGTGAGAGAGATGAATATCCCTTAATTACACTCGCAATGCCAACATTCTTATTACGATCGATTTCTATGACATTCAATTCATATCGCACTTCCTCAAACAAATGACAAATAGCATTGTTGACGAGACTTGTAGCAGCGGTTGACGTCCCATCGCGCTTGGATAATTTCCTACATATGTGTAGG
Source organism: Ophion ellenae (assembly GCA_963210295.1). NCBI lineage: Eukaryota > Metazoa > Arthropoda > Insecta > Hymenoptera > Ichneumonidae > Ophion > Ophion ellenae. The sequence continues at coordinate 12,070,991 of OY723392.1, forward strand.
GAACTCTTGCTTGGCAGAATAGAGAGTTCTTGATGTCGGATGGCAATACGGATTTCATCGCTGTTATTGAAGGTTGAAGATGCATATGGCTGATGAGCGTGAATCTCATAATGGATGATGGATTCATCAAAGACCACGGGTGTCTGAATGTTTACAATTTCTTCTTCCATTTCACGCAACTGATGCACAGAGCACAGACTAAATAATTTTTTACACGCTTTCGCCACGCACTTTGAGACCAAAACTCTTCAAGAGTAGCACGTTTTGAGGTGTTAGCACTTTGGGCGCTGGCCGACGACTGATTGTTTTATCCATGATCGTTTATTGTTATTCGAATATCTATTGAAAACTACACCCATCACGACTTTATATGAAGGCGTATGGTAATCACTTCATCGCGGAAATTTACCAAATCACCGTCCTGATCCACTATACGAAGCTGTATCGCGTCAATCGTTCGGCTCGTGATTGGCAGATAAGTTACGTGGGAGGGAACATGAATGATATTATAGCCTGGTGGCACAGATGGAAAAAATTCATGAATTCTGTGTACTTTTCGTTCGTTAATATAGGCACCAGCGGTAATGTTGCACTTAACGCGCAAGGCGTTCACTTTGAGAATGGCTACAGGAAGGTCCGATTCGTGTCTTTTATTGGCTTCCAATTTGCGTACGGTGAAGCCTAGTAGATGCCCAATAGAATCTTTCAGCTCAAAATTTACATCACGATCATACTCGATCTCACTGCGTAGCGTATTATTATTGGGTTTAATGCTGATTTTGATGTTTTTACGCGAGAGCTCTGCTTGTACAAACATCTCAATATCCTCTATTTCATAACTGCCCGTACGTATCGTCAACACCTCATCTCCCATGTAAAGTTTATCGTGCTCAACGTCGATATTGGGAATTGAGTTGAAGGTTAACAATCCCACGAAACCGAGAGTATAATTTTTGTGTGGCGAGAGTTCGATGGGGGGAAAGTATTGCGCCTCGAGTATGGACGGACGATGAGCCAGATATGGTCAATGTTAAACTTTTGTCCATGATGCTGGTAAATTGACAACTGAATTCTCCACATAATTTCCCCCTTATATACAGTGTGTATTTGTCTTTGTGCTGCAATTGTCGACAAAGAAATTTGAGATACAAACGCCCACATTCAATCGTATCATATTCCTGATATCACTTATAATTATAATTTACGCTACCAATACGAAAATATCTCATGAGTTCGGATGGTGGTGGAAAATTGCCGAAACTATCAAAGTACATGACTTTCCATCCAGTCTTCTTGTAAGCGACCCAATGCGTCCCAGGACCGGCATTTTCATCTAAATTTACAATTGCTGCTTCACATTTGAGAGGTCCGCTCGCTGGCAATGTGTCGCGCATGTAAACTCCGCGAAAATGTGGAATCTTTAGGATTTTTGCATATTTAAGTAGGTCTCAGTTGGTGAGGGGTCGGTGAGGTAGCGTAACTTCTAGTTTTTTGGCTTGATATGAAGGCCCAACCCCTGCTTATATGGTTTCAGATGTAGACCCCGGCCTAATGCAATCGCTTCGATTGTCCGATTATGACGCTCACCTTCATCCAATTGACGTTTAGCTGCTCACGCAGCATTGACGGCTTCAACTATACTAGCCGCACCACCCGATAAAGCACCCGCAGCGCTAAGACCCGCAAAAATGGGCACGAGGAACGGTAATAAGCCACCAATTTTATGGGATACAGGTAGAACCCGAGGTGGGCGTACTTTACCACCTTGCATCTTTACAGCTGGACGAGCACCCATTAGAGGTGATTTAATAATCTTGTGCGGATCATTCCTTTGAATCATTGTCTTCTTTGCAGCGCCAATTAGCTTTTTCAACCAAACGCCACCATTGCGGGTCTTTAACCCCATGCCAAATTTTCTCTTTGTCTTCATAATATTTGCCACACCCGTGGCCACCACTGTTCAGCCAACATTTTATCCGCCAAATATCTCGCCTTAAGATTCTCCGGATTTTTCGATTACGCAATATCGTGTTGTTTGCAAGCCGTGTCCAATGGGTTAATGCCCGGATCACCACGAGCAAGACGCTTGACCAACTTTGTGCCTGGTCCACAATACTGATACCCAGGCAGATGTAGTTCAACGGGGAAGTTTGTTGATTAGGCGGTTGACTAAACCTTTACCACTCTTGCCATGCACGATCATGTCTAAAGACAATATGCGACTGATTGATAATCCCTATAAGAATCCTATTTATATGATTTCATCGTTAATCGTGTGTAAGATGACGTCCAAGAAGCAAACTATCGGAGGCGGACTCCCCGTGATAAATTTCGATGAGTTTGTCGAAGACGGTGGGAGGAAGAAGAAACAAAAACGTCATGGGAATTTATTGCCGGATAGCATACGTGCACTGTTTTGCTCACTCTTATCATCCATCCGAATGGTTTGAGATTTGAGAACATTTACTTGTATTCCGAATCGTTGAAGCAGCCAAAGTATAAGTTGCTCGAACAATTACTCGAACCTGTGAGTGGAGTTGAATATCATCCACTCGAGGCGCATGAACAAGAGATAGCACCAAGTGATGCACGATCCAACTCTATATTCATCTTTGATGATATAGCATGCGAAAAGCAGGATAATGTTCGGGCCTTCTTTTCCATGGGAAGACACGAGATTGTTGACAGTTTTTATCTTTGTCAGACGTACACTCGTATCCCCAAAGATCTCGTAAGAGATAATGAAAATTTCGTGGTGCTTTTCAAGCAGGATGATATGAATCTCAAACACGTCTACAACGATCATGTTAATACGGATATGACTTATACGCGCTTTAATAACATGTGCGTGGAATACTGGAATTCCGACAAGTATAAATTTGTCACGATTGATAAGGATAGCGATATTAACGAAGGTCGATATAGACAGAGTTTTGATTATTTTCTGACCATTGATGAATGACCCATCGCTGGTAGTTGAAAAGACAGTATTGTGCATGCCGTGGCAGTGACAACATAAAGAGCGACCGAATGTTGCGAGAAAAAGATGTATTGCATGAAATTGCCAAGGCGAGCGATGCAATCAGACAAAAGCATCGAATGATGAAAATTGGAAAACATAGCGAAGAGCAGAGAATGCAAGATGTCTTTAAGCCTATCGTGAGACCATTGGAGAAATTGGTGTCATATAAAAACGGTAAGGTGGCGGTGAAGGAGGAAATGAAGGATGGAAAGGTGAGTCATGATCTTGAAGAACGAGATGCGTTAAATAGTGTGAAACATGAATTCAAGAACTAGGCACAAGATTCCTTCAAGAGTGAAACCCAAGGTTCGTTTAAATTAATATATGAGGATAATGATGACTCGCAAAATGTCGATGAATTGATCCGTGAATATATCCTGCTGTTACAAACAAATAGAAAGGCAAGCTTGGATGTATTGTATGGTGTACGGAATCTTACAGGCAGCAAATTACTGATTGATAATTTTCCGATAATTTTCGACTCTCAACATATTCGTGTGGGAAATGTCAATTATGCAAAAACAGTTGGATTAATGGAGCTACTGTTTAAAAAAGTGTCCAGTGTCGAAACTCTCACACCGGACGATTTGAAAAACTATGAAAAGATTGTAATCTCGACGAATGCGCACAAAGAAATTTATAAGCTTAATGAGGCTATACGGCGTAATACCAGCCACAAATTTCATACCAATGTTGCAAATATAGTCGATCATCATGTAGGACAAAGTATAAGCTAGCTAGAAAAAACACACAATCGGACTATATTTATTGGGACATTCCAAACGAGCTAGTAGATCGTCTTCGCTTACTTTTGGCCTCACAAGCAGCCGGAGATTCGGCCCATGCAAATGAAATTATATCGATTATCGAGGAATTACATGAAGCTGAAATCATTTATTAACTCGACATCGAATTTACGTATTCTCATCATGAGTGTCGATGTGTTTGGACGTTATTCAAGTAGGAGTGTACTCCACAGTAAGAAAGGTGCTTCAGGTCGACCTGGGATTGGCTTTAGAATTTAGAATTACCGCAGATGGCTTTAGAATTACCGCAGATGGTCATTATGACTTGGGGCATAAACGATTGTGTAACATTGCAAATCCGGAAGGAGAAGATGATGCTGTCACTCTAAGTGCGTTACAAAAGAGATCCCGAACTATCATTAACAACATACGGGAAGAAATGAATGAGAGTAGTCAGTTGTTGGTTAATGAACTTGAAGCTACGATAAGAGACATTGCAAAGACACTCGAGGCCAATGTCAAAACTCTACAAGATTTGGTGACGCGTAATTCACACGTCATTGCTGAATTGGATGCGCGACTGCATGGACTGGAAAATAAACGAGAAAAGGGGCGCTCTCGTGCTGGAGCTACATAAGCCTGCTTGACAAAACTATCCGCGTCGGCATGTGGACATCCGTGGCTTGGACGAAACCTGGCAAGCCGATCTCGTCGATATGTCATCATACGCGCGTCAAAACTTCAAACACAAATTTCTTCTCACCGTCATCGATACATTCTCAAAATTCGCCTGGGCCATGCCAATGCTGAGTAAGAATGGCAAAGATGTAGCAGCCGAAATGAAGTCGATACTCGTTAAGGGACGCATACTGCAGAACTTACACGTTGAACGGGGAAAAGAATTCTACAATTGTGACTTTAAGGCCCTCATGAAAAAGTACAATATTCACATGTATTCAACATATAGCAACTTGAAGGCATCCATTTGCGAGCGTTTCAATCGTACATTAAAAAATAAGATGTGGATGCAATTTAGTCTTCGCGGTAATTATAAGTGGATTGATATTCTTGATAAGCTAGCAGCCGAATATAATGATTCTGTACACCGCACCATTAAGATGAAGCCGAGAAATGTCAACGAGGAAAATGAGAAGCAACTGCAGTAAGTTTTCAATAAGACTCCAATGAAAACATCACCAAAATTCGCCGTTGGTGATAAAGTGAGAATCGGCAAATTTAAGACTATTTTCTAAAAGGGTTACACCCCAAACTGGATAACAGAAATATTTACAATATATCGTGTGAAAAAAACTCATCCCGTGACGTATCACTTGAAGGACCATAAAGATGAACCGATCCCCGGCGGCTTCTACGAACAAGAGCTTCTCAGGGTCAAGCACCCCGATATCTATCTCGTTGAAGCAGTATTGATGGAGCGTGGTAATCGGATGTTTGTAAAGTGGTTAGGTTTCGACAATAGCCACAATAGTTGGATAAGTAAATCCGATTTGTAGTCGATAATAAAGAAAATGGAAAAATGTATATGTTTTATGACGCTTGACCTAAACTACTGGTCGTCTCCGCATGTATCTCTCGAAGGCCTCCGACCGACTCCACAGCACGCTTGCTTTTTAACCTTCTGGTCGTCGATAATCCCTTTTTCGTGGAACGTGGGTACGAGGAGATGGATAGAGTGAATAAACACATGACATTATAAAAAGTCCGTTTCTTTATTTATAGAAAATAAGAAAATCCATTCTTACACAATTAAATATTTACAACAACAAACATAATTTTAACAAGTTTTACATCGAGTGAACAAAATATATACACAATTTTCACGAGTTTTATACATCAATATTCACAAAAATGTACACAATTTTACAAAAAAAAATCAACGTTGTAGAAAAAAATGACATACTTTTTTACGACGGTATTCTATAATGCCCTCATGGTAGGATATCAGAGGCCCCAGGTATGATGTACCGCTTACCGTCATGTGGGCTCAGAGCGATTTTTGTCTCACGGATGGTGTAAACCTTATGCAACTGTGATCAAATGCACGTTTGACTACGCTCCATTTCAACTTCTTTCTTCAAGCATCGAGCATAATCGTCAAACGTGATTGTCCTAGCCACAATGCTACTCTTGACACCTTTAACTTTTTTCGTGTCCTTCGTGCCCTCGACACGTGTCGCGTACATTTTCAATCGAAGTCCAATAAATTCGGTCATAATTGCTCCATTACATTCGTCCTTCATGAGACCGGGTACCTTCTTGTTGACGAGCGGTATACCATACCTATTTTCCGCTGAATAATCGCTCATATCAAATTTTGAAATGTCGCGCTTCATGTCGGCATATATATCATCGCTCTCAATGTCATATATGAGACTATCCGCATCGGTATACATGACTTTACACTTATCGCGATACAGAGGTACCATATACTCGTGATTAAATCCATACAAGCACGTTTTGGATATGTCGAGTATGCACATACCCACATATATCGCCATACCAGCCCTCCCATTTTGTTAAAAGCTTTACATCTACATGATAGCGCACATCCTTCATCATTTTACCAAAGACACTTTTATTAGCATGTTTGTCTCTACTCGCGAATTCACCATTGAACACCATATTAACTTTGATACTGTTGTGCTTGCAGATGATATTTTGTACATGTTGAAGCACTAGGTCCCGAGCATCATTAAGAAACTGTTTCGGCTCGATATGACTGCGATCGATTACAGAACCAGTCAATATTCGACTCTTGAATGATGTGTCAATCTCACGTCAGATTAATCCATGATCACCATGTCCTGTGCCTGTGTGTGTATAAAACGCCAGCACGCAGAATTCTTCAATCCTCTCAGACGCGCTTTTTGGGCTATCAGTGACTGATGATATTCAATTACCAATCGCGGGCGCTTAGTTCGGCTTTGCGTTTCTAGCACTTCGATGAAATCGACGCACCGTTGCTCCCACGCAGTAAAGTCTTCGACCAAACTTAAAAGTGCGGCTTGATCATGCAAGCTTTGTTCAATGTTGTTATCCATAGTAATAAGTTGGAGACGACTTCCACGATGTTAACTGACTGACTGCTTCGTTCAAAGTGCGATCAGTTTGGAGCGCAGCAGATAATTAAAAAATGGCTCTCCGTTCGGAAAAAAGAAAAATTTCGGCTATTCCCTATATCTTGGGGGAAAGACCGGACTTTTTTCCGATATCACGTTGATATAGATTGCCCGAGGAAGAAACGACATAGAAAACAAGTCGGGATGCATCGGGTTAAAAGATGTATTTTATAGATCCTGCAACTGTGATCAAGTGGTCCATCGGCATCAAAGGCTTTCGACGATAGACCCCTAAAGTTAATCTTTTTTTTTCACGAAAATACGTCGTATTCATCTATGTTTTGGCGGCAAGTTGCGCATACATAGCAATCCGAAAATGTGTGGATATCATAAAAGTCAATGCTTGATGAGTCTGGCTAGATTTCACCTCGACCATGGAGTACCCATTTTCTGGACAGCAAACCCGTACAGATTTTCCGATAACGCACTGGTATATATTGACCGAGGGAAACGAGACAAAAATAACAATTTTATGAGGTCCTGCAGCGCTGCTCAAGTGGTCCATCGAGGCTAAAGACGATAGATTCCTAAAGTTGATAGTTTGTCCAAGAAATAAGTTGTTTTCATCTATGTTTTGAATATTCGAGCTATAAAAAAAAATTTCCATCGTGAGTGGCTGTGAATGTCAAAAAGAGGCTTCAACCCTGACTTGTTAATACCTGTGTCAAGAGTCGGCGAGATTCGGCGGCCTTATATGTGACATCTTAACATGATCTTTCGGAATGGGAACGAAGGCCTCGACGAGTTAAATTTTTTTTGGAGCACTGTTTCCTTCCATAGTGAAGGCACTAGGATGCTCGTTATGATAAGCCAGTTAAGTCTCCATGACCTAGACTCTTGTGCGGAGATCGTAAAAGTCAAAGCGTAATGAATTTGACCATCTTCCACCTCCACGACGAAGTGTCCCTTTTCTGGATAGTACATGCCTACCCCTAGAGAGATAGTTAAGAAAAAAAAACTTTTTGTTAATCCCTGGCCAGGATGCAACATCTTGGAAGGTCAATTTTTTCTACATGCTCCCACCAATGTTGAAAGGAAAAAATCCATTTACACATCCTACAGACCATCCTCACCATACTACAATTCAATGGAGTGCAGACATTGAAAAGGGCTTCGGACGATAGTTTTCGTCATTCCAGTTTTCATCCTCGGGTGTGAAATTTTCGAAGGAGCAAATTTAAAACTACTCGAAGAAAAGTGTGTAATAATGGCTGACCGAGTGTACGGAGTTATTGAAATATTTGACGATGAAGTGAACGAAATCATCGACGGTGATATTATGATCATAAACGATCAAGTGGGTGGAGGTTTTGGAATTGCCAACTGCAACGACGCAGAAATCGAGGTGATAGACATTGCCGACGATGTCAGCGACGACGACGACAACGAGGAGGAGATGGATTTTGCTGAAATGGATCGTGATAGCGACGACGACAACGAGGAGATGGATTTCGCTTAAATGGATCGTGATAGCGATGAAGCTGGGTATTACAGTGACCCAGATGATGAATGTTGCGATCAACGAAGAATTGGATTGAACTTGCAAACCATGTACAACTAGAACTGGGAAACGGTGCTGTGCATCACGGTGTTGTATTATACTCCATGTGCTAGGGTGATGTACTGCATTTCATGCATGCTTGACCTGGATAGTGTGTTCGGAACAGTGAACCGCGTATATGGCCACTATCGAGACCGTTATGGTGCCATGAGGGGACAGTGGTGCAGGAAGTGCCAACATTCGCTGCAGCACATCACATTAGGTAGTGCTTGTCCAGCCTGTCTGAATTTGTTTCCGGCTACGGCTAATGATGCCCATAACGGGCAAGAAAACCAAATCGCTGACGGCTATAATGTGCAATTAGAAAATGATAACATTATCAGCGACGACGACGGCGACGACGACGACGACGGCGACGACGACGACGACCACGACGAAGAAATGGACATGGATGATGCAGACGACGATCTCCAGTTGGGGGATTCCGGCTATGAGAGTGACAACACTGTCGAAAGTCGTGAGGTTAAAGAGAACGCGTTAAGTGTGCGACAGCGTCATGACGTCCTTCATGCGCAGAACGTGTACTGCCTCAATTATTTCTACATCACGAAAACGACCGAGCAAAATTTTGCACAACATGTTTCCTCAAGGCTGGGCACATGTTTGTGGAAGCAACTGCAATTGCCGGACATTACCGAGAAGGGTACGCTGCGATGAGAGGAATGTTTTGCAGTCACTGTCGGTATCCGCTCTACCAAGTAGTCGAACGCAGCATATGTTTGACCTGCCTGATCTCCAGCTGATGTATATATCATTTTTGAATTTTAGCATCAAACATTTAATAAAAATAAAAAATAAAAGAATAAAATAAATTTAAAAAAAATTGTTTGTCTTTTGTTTCAGAATAATGACGTCGCTGGCAACACTCAGAAAATCTACACACGCGCGTGCACACAGAAAGCACACACACACACACACACACACACACACAGACTATTGTTGTCAAATGTTATTATCAATAAACGATTATTCTATATTTTTTAATTCATACAATTATTTTTTTACCCCCCTCCCCCGCCATGTCACGACACATACCCACTCTCCCATGTCAGACTCTTCCCCCCGCCGCAGAGATCTTCGGCATACCCCCTTCATACCGCCGCACACCCGCGGACGACTACCCCCTCCACCAGGCACTTGGCTTCCCCGCGCTGGACCCCGCTCCCCCCTGAGATCCCACCGTTAGAACCGCCCTAGTACATCTACTCACCTTGGGCCAGTTGTGAACTTAGTGCTAATGCCAAAAAACTTTTTAGCGCGAACTCTGATGAAGTATGTTGGAATCCGCTATTGACCTATCGGTTTATTGAATTTCGGGTCGGAAAGCCCGTAGAGAGCAGCAGCAGCAAGAAAATCGTGTTTACGAGGAAGCCAAAGGAATCCTGTATGGCGCTGGAATCGCGGATTAGCCGGTAAGACATCAAAATAATTAAGTTGTCGCTTGTTGAAACTTTGAGCGCGTTTTTTTCAAAACTGTATTTTTCCCAACTGCTGGAGTCACTCAAAAACTATTCAACCGATTATGATAAAATTTGACACACATCTTCATTGTACCATCGGTTTGTCGGTGAACCTAAATAATATTCTAATTGTAAATGAATCAGAGATGTGTGCGGCCGTGTGGATGACAAGATGGTCTTTGAGGTTTCGGGTTCGATCCGGCCAGTTCGAAGCCGAATCGAAGCCGAATCTTCAATGACCATCTTTCAATTCTAAAAATGAAACGTACTTTATAGACAACTAATTTTATAAATATAGCAAAAATTTCATGAAGTATCACAAAATTAACTTTATTAAGCTTCCATTTAGTGAATTTTACATATATTTCCGAAATCCTGCGTGACCGACAGCGTATGGGTGTTACCTTTAAGGCCATGTGCCACACGCCAGAAAATTTCGACGCGGCCTCTCGTTACGTCGGTAGCACAGATCTCGTAGTTTTTAGCTACGAGTCGCTACCGACGGACAGCGCAGCGATCGCGAATTCGGTCTCGATGCTTCGCACTGAGACGAAGAGTCGAAGCCAAATAGACGGCGATCGCTGAGCGCGCGCGTATGTGTGTGTGTTTGCTACGCCGCGGCAACCGCGTGGAGAAAGAACGAATCCATTCCCGCACGCCGTTCGGTCGTACGCAAGCACCTTACGTCTATGTGTGTATCACACAATTCATACAACTATGCGTAGCGACCATGGTACGCTTGTATTGGAAGCATGCGCTCGCTCGGCAGGAGAGCGGTGAAACTTTGTTGCATTTTACTTTGTATATGCAGCCATCGAATCGATTTTTTTTCGACGACGGCCACAACCAAAAGACTCAGGCATTTTCCCATACTTATTTATATCATTTAAACAAATAAGCTCGAGCACAATTTGTAACATCGATGCTGCTTATCGTTAACGATATCGATCCCTGCCAAAATTTTGAGCGACCGAAATTGCTCGAGACTCACTCTACAAAAGAGTGGTAAAATTTCACAATGCTCATTATTTAAACAAATGCGTTCAGCATTTTTATCTCTGCCAGGGTTCATATTTGGCAGCATTTTTGCTGGTCAGCTTCTCGAACAATCAAGATCGCTAGCCTCGCTCTGCGGAAGAGCGGTGAAATTTTGCGATCGCGCATTGTTTAAACAAATGCCCTCGAATCGATTTTTTTGTCGACGGCGGTCACCGGTGGAAATTTCTTTATGGTTGAACTTTCTAGCAAACGGGGTTTGCTAGAGACTCGTATGGTGGAAGGGTGCTAGCATTTTTCCATTCTTTTTTAATTAATTTTAACAAATAAGCTCAAAGACTATTTGGCGTCTCGATGTCGCTCATCGTCGACGAATTCAATCTCTGCTAATATCGCGAGTCTCGACCGAGATCGCTCGAGACTCACTGTACAAAAGAGTTGTAAAATTTTACAATGCTCTTTGTTTACACAATTACGATCGGCATTTTTTTCTCTGCCATGGCTTATCTTCGGCAGGTTGTCTGCGGCCGACCAAATTCGCGAGCGAACGAGATCGACCGGGTCTCACTCTGCGAAAGAGTGGTAAAATTTCATTATTGCTGCAAAAAAATACGTTTAGCATTTTTTCTCTCTGCCGGAATTCATCTTCGGCAGGTTTCTCCAATGATCGATTTTTTTAGCAATGACGATCGGAGAAGTCTCGCTCTACAGAAGAGCGGTAAAATTTTACTATCGCGAATTGTTTAGAGGTCATCGGTGTGAAATTTTTGAAAAATCGTTTTGTTGGAAGCTTTTTTAAAAAATCCTTGGAAACTTGAAAAATGTTATGATGCTCTTTGTTTAAACAATTGGGATCGGCATTTTTTTCTCCGCCATGGCTTATCTTCGGCAGGTTGTCTACGGCCGACCAAATTCGCGAGCGAACGAGATCGACCGGGTTTCACTCTGCGAAAGAGTGGTAACATTTTATTATTACTAAATTATTTCTAATTATGCTTAAAAAAAATCGTTTAGCATTTTTTCTCTCTGCCGGAATTTATCTTTGGCAGGTTTCTCCAAAGATCGAATTTTCTAGCAATGACGATCGGAGAAGTCTCGCTCTACAAAAGAGCGGTAAAATTTCACAATCGCAAATTGTTTAGAGGTCATCGGTGTAAAATTTTCGAAGAATCGTTTTGTTGGAAGCACTTTTCAAAAATCCTTGGCAACTTAAAAAATGTTACAATGCTCTTTGTTTAAACAATTGCGGTCGGCATTTTTTTCTCTGCCATGGCTTATCTTCGGCAGGTTGTCTGCGGCCGACCAAATTCGCGAGCGAACGAGATCAACCGGCTCTCACTCTGCCAAAGAGTGGTAACATTTTATCATTACCAAATTATTTCTAATTATGCTAAAAAAAAATCGTTTAGCATTTTTTCTCTCTGCCGGAATTCATCTTCGGCAGGTTTCTCCAAAGATCGAATTTTCTAGCAATGACGATTCGAGAAGTCTCGCACTACAGGAGAGCGGTAAAATTTTACAATCGCAAATTGTTTAGAGGTCATCTGTGTAAAATTTTCGAAAAATCGTTTTGTTGGAAGCACTTTACAAAAATCCTTCGAAACTTGAAAGAAATTACAATGCTCTATGTTTAAACAATTGCGTTCGCCATTTTTTTCTCTGCCATGGCTTATCTTCAGCAGGTTGGCTGCGGCCGACCAAATTCGCGAGCAAACGAGATCGACCGAGTCTCACTTTGCGAAAGAGTGGTAAAATATTATAATTATTGTTAAAATAAATACGTTTAGAATTTTTTCTTTCTGCCGGGATTTATCTTCGGCAGGTTCCTCCAAGGATCGACTTTTCTAGCAATAACGATCGCAGGAGTCTCGCCCTACAGAAGAGCGGTGAAATTTTACGATCGCGATATGTTTAAAAGAGGACACCGGTGGAAAATTTTCGAAAAATCTTTTTTTTTGGAAACACTTGAAAAGTCCTTATAACCTCCAAAAGTATGATGAATATTCGTTTATAGACGAAAAAAAAAACAGTTTTAAAGTGGTTTTCGAGCTATTTTTATAGGAGAGTGTCCGGCTCCGAAAAGCGACTTCGGCGATGCCATGCCGGTAGTCGCAATTCTCTACTCTTGTAAGCCTATTATTTATGGGCATAAATTCACAGACTAAAAATAGTTTTATTTTCGACCAAAAGGTGGCATTAAATTACGGAAACAAAACTTCTTCAGGTCTATCGCCTAACCGTTAACTTTACACACGCTTTTCTCCAAACCACGTTTTCGAAATCGGGACGCACTAGAACTTGAACAATTTTCGTCCCCTCGACCAATCCAATTTCTCCAATTTTTCAAAGTGTTTTTTGAAGCGCTGTATCAATGTGAGAAATGGTCGCATCGAGATGAAAAAAAGCATTATGAAGCTTCAAGTTTCTAGTTTCGAGATCTGTCGTCAAAACAAATTTGTGAGCTACTGTAATCGCGCAATAATAAAAAATAACGAGAAAATTTATTTCCAAATTTTTTGGGTTTTTTTTTCAAGGGTCCACGCGCTCGAGAATGTTATTTCAGTTAAATACATGTATAGGTCAGTTAGGTTGTTTATTCAGCTTCTATTTGGTTTTTTTGTCTCTCCACGACAATTTCTTGCTGAGATATCCGACTTTGAATGTAAAAAGATCCTTTTGTCTTCGATCACCATTATCTCAGCAACCAATGATTGCACGGGCAGCTTTGAAAACTTAAATAAATTTCCAACACGACCCTTCCGTTGTTTTTCAGAAAAAAAAAACATTTTTTCACCATTAATATTAATTTGAAAAAGCACCAAAAACTGACTTTTTATGGTTTTTCAGTAAATGTACAATCCTTTAAGTATTGATGGAAAGACTAATGTTGCCCCGTTGTTTTTCTGCTTAATGTACCCCCAATAGCTCTGTAAATTTTCAATTTGATCCATCGAACCATTTTTTCGGTTCGATTCATCAAAGTTTTACATCTTTTTCGGTTCGATTCATCAAAGTTTTACAAAGTTCTTAAACATCGTGTAATCATCATCAGAATGAAAAAACCAATTTTCTTCGACTTTTTTCACAACTTTGACCTAGTTGCTTATTAAAGTCAAGAAAAAAAAAGAATTCGAATAATTTCAATTTTTTTTTCTTCAAATTTGTCAAACATTTCAGGAAACAAGACTGACTCATTTTTACACGATTCGACCTTTGCGCACCATAATTTCATTCATCTTTAATTGCATTAATTAAAAGTTGAAACCCCCAAGCTGTATTCACTAGTCGATCTGAGAACTTGTATGAAATTAATTCTCGATATTTTCTGCGACGGTTGTTAGGGTTACAAAAAAAAATTTCTTCCAAAACTGATCTTTTTTTAAAAGAAAAAACCAATTAACATTTTTTTAACTAATATTTTTTTGGTAATTTTTTTCTACGTTCCGGTAAATAAATTAATATAAAGTTTTTGTAAACTGTAACGTTTTTCAATTTTTGTTCATGCCTAGTTTGAAAAAAAAAACTGTTTTCTGGAACCCTTATAACTTTCGTAGAAAATATCAAGAGTTAATCGCATAAATGTTCTCAGATCGACTATTGAATACAGTTTGGGGTCATCAACTTTTAATTAATGAAGTTAAACATGAGTGAAAATATAGTGCGCAAAGGCCGAATCGGGTAAAAAATGAGTCAGTATTGTTTCCTGAAATGTTTTATAAAGTTAAAAGCAATATAGTTAAAAAATTGAGATTTTTTGCATTTTTTTTTCTTAAGGTATTTCGCGGAGGGCCGTATTTTGTGGGGGCACAAGCAGGGCCTTCTGAATCGTCGGAAAATTACAATTGCGCTTAATAAAAAAATAAGTTAGAATGGATTATTATACACAACGATAAACTAGAATAAAAAATTTCGTGCAAATTTAGTAAAATGAGACATTTTTACATTTATTTGAAACGTCACGGCTACGAAAATTTGTCTCTTAGTCACATTTTTCCAAGTTTTAACATTATTATTTTCTTTAAACGTTCGGTGACCCTCTGTTTTTATTGTCGTTACGGAATCTTTAGATTTTTTCACACCTGTGAGCAGTTTATACCAGGCATCTAAAGTTATTTAGTGTATAAATTATTAGATATAAATGTGGCCAGCGTGACATGTCCATAAAGCGCCGTATAAATGTGACGATTTTTAGGGCTGTAATTTTTCGTTAAAGGTTCGGTAACTTGGCTTTAAATTTTACCAGTATACTAGAATGCATTTTTACTTGATTATAGACGAAAATCAATTAAGTGTAAAATATTTGGGTTCGTGAAAGGAATACCTTAAATTTCACAAGAAACTAGTGCAAATTTGTGAAAAGAGTCGAAGAAAATTGGTCTTTCCATTTTGATGATGATTACACGGTGTTTAGAAACAATACACTTGTGCCTTTTATTGTTCTGTAGAACATTGATCAATGAGTCCGGAAAAACGGTTCGATGGATCAATTTGAAAATTAACAGGGCTATTGGGGCTACATTACGCTTGAAAAAAAACGCGGCAACATTAGTGTTTCCATCAATATTTGTAAGGTAGTAGTAGATTTACTGACAAACTATAAAAAGTCACTTTTTGTCCTTTTTTCAAATTAATGTTAAGGGTGAAAAAATGTTTTTCTGAAAGATCAACGAAAGGGGCTAGTAAGAAATTTATTCAAGTTTTCAAAGTTGCCATTTAATTTCCGTTGCAATCATTGGTTGCTGAGATATCGATGAACAAAGACAAAAGGATCTTTTCTCATTTGAAGTAGGATATCTCAGCAAAAAATTAACGTAGAGAGACAAAAAATCCAAACCAAAGCTGAATCAACAAACTAACGGACCTATACCTTGAGTTACGTGGAAAGAAAGTTAACTAGCCCCTGAAACCTTGAAAAAGAAAACAAATAAATTTGGCAATTTTTTTCCTCCGCTATTCTTATGATAGAGAGAAAACCACAGCTTACAAAAAAAATTTGCCAAAAAATCGCGAAACTAGAAACTTGAAGCTTCGAAGGCTTTTTTTATCTCGATGCGACCATCTTTCACATAAATACAGCGCTTCAAAAAACACTCCAAAAAATGAAGTAATTTTCTGTTCCTTTAATTATTTGGAGTAGTATATAAAAATTATGGTCGAAAACACGAACTTTTTTTCAAACTCGTTACAATTTTTTTATGATTATTTTGAAATTTCTCCCCGCACTTGACTTCTAAAACTAACATAATTAACAAAAATATTTCGCTCTTAGTTCCAGGATTAAATTTACGATAGTTCTACTGCGTTCCGTGGATAGAGTATGAGGTTGAAGTTTGAATCGTTGGAACGCAACGAAAATTAATATTCGTGAATTCCTTTAATGTATTTTTGCAAATCTTACTCACAAAAATCTTCTAACTATTTTTTAAAATGTTTATTTAGCGATCCACAATATAAATCTTTAAAAAAAGATTTTTTATAACAATAAAAATATAAAAAATAAAATGTAAGCAAGAGATTTCGTTGCGTTCCAATGATGCAAACTTCAACACTATGGAGAGGGTTGACTGAAAACCAGTAGTGCTATAGCAACTCGTACACCGAGTTTTTCTATTCTTTTGACAAATAAACTCTTTTTACATACTTCAATATATACCTGATAAAGCCTAAAAGTTCTTCTGACCATGTATTTCATTGGTTTCTTTTTTTTATCTAAAAAAACGGTCGAAAATGGGCAGTGACGGTGGTGTTCTCCTTCCTTGACACACTGCGTCATTTTGACCTGAACGAATTTGAAATAAAATGCTGACCTTCTCAAAATAGAAAGTTTTTAATAATTTTTTACGACAATTCAACTTTAGGCTTGCCGAGTTGCTAAAGACTTGCCCTGTGGAAAGGTGGTGACATCTTACCGTCTGTTTTAATAATTTTAAACAAATACCTCGACCGCGATTCATATACACTTTGTCCACCGATGTCATCAGACGGAGATTCAGCCCGGACAGTGGCTTATTCTCCTCGAAAAGTTTCATCGGAAATTTTATGTCCATAGTCCACCAGGGAACGGAGAAGAAACTCTGCGTTACGCTGGTTTATCTCGAAACACCATTTTTCAAAACGGCACGCCGCATAACACCAAAAATTTTCATTATTTTCACTCCAATTTTTGAGTACACGTTTAAAATAATATTCCCAAGAGAAATACGCACAGGACTTTCTATGAGTTAGTTATAACATTAGTAATTTACCAAATGATTATCCTTTTTTTCTGTCGAAAATCAAGTTTTTGGTTTAATGCTCCCCAATTACTCAAAAATTAATGTTTTCACAATCCTCCACGTATTTCTCTAGCTATACTCGTGTAAATAAATAGAAATTTTTGTTATTTTATTCTAAAATCAAATTTGCGTCAGCTATGCTGTGTGCCACAGAGCGTCTCATTCAACATGCCTCACCAGAATGGCTCCAGCGTCACCTTTTGGGATAATTTTTTAATATAAATTTCATTTCGGTCACTCGAAGATATGACTAATAACATCCTTGAATATTAAGTCTCTCATTTGTCCTACAAAAAAAATCGCGAAATATCACTCAATTTTGGCCGTTTACAGTGGTGTAAGCCCTTATGGTAAAACGAGCGTGCGCTCTTGATTTCTATCGATTTCTTGATTTCTATCGATTTTGTCCAAATTTTAACCAGACATTGTTCATATTATTATGCAAGCTTGAGTGAAATTTCAGAACAGTTGACTATTTAGATTGGAAGATAATGGATTTTTCAATAGCAACTTTTAACACTGCAGGGTCTGCATTGGCCGAAAGTCAGGTCACATAATTCGGCGTACCATTCTATTGGGTTATTCATTTTGAAAAAAAATTATGATTAGATAGCAAACTAGTTAGGGAACGAGTGAAAAAAGTTTGGATTATCTTTGCTATTCAGTTTTGCTAAAGACGTCCAGTAACGACAGAATAACTCTCAGTAAAAAATATTTGCCCCCTATGATAAGAAGACATTATGCAACACCGTAGAACAGTATTGTTCAATATGTCGAGAAAAAAGATAATTATCGTGTTCCTAAAGTTGAAAACTTTTAACGTAAAAAGAAATATTTGCATTATAAACATTAATATTTTATATTGCTTATGTTATTGCCTTGTGTCTTTTTATAGAGGATAAATATTTGTTACAAAAAATTACTCTGTCTAAATTTCAATGCAGACCCTGCAGTGTTAAAAGTTGCAATTTCAAAACCCATTATTTCGAATCTAAATAGTCGACTGTTCTGAAATTTCACTGAAACATGCATAATTATACGAACAATGTCTGGTTAAAATTCGAACAAAATATATAAAAATCAAGAGCGCATGCTCGTTCTACCTTAACACGTTCAACCGTTGAGCATTCAATTCTGTTGGGCTGAAGGTTTGGACGCATCGACTCTGAGTATGAGATGATGGTAGCCGTAACCATTGCAACGCAAGAAGGCCCTAGCGTCCTCGCCTTTTTTTTTGAAACGTACATACGTAAGCGAAAGGCCTTGCACAGATTGGTGGTGCGGTCCATGGCAAGATATTGTTCCTTGAGGTCAGCCTCGCTGGTGCTCTCAGAGAGATTGGAGACAGCGGTGATATCCTCTCGACACCGGGACTATATATTGTGGCTGCGACGATTGACGCGGTTTCTTATCCTCGGCAGTACATACTTGCTGCACTGGATAAATCCGATGGTCCATCTAGATGGTAAATTCGACGCTATTTTAGTTCTGGTTCCAACATGATAGCCCAGGTACCGTACCTACCACGTGTGTGCGTACCGTATCGGTACTAGCATTAGTATGGTGAGGATACGGAACCGGTATATCTTACTATTGCACAGTGTACCGGTACCATACTAGTAACACGTACATTTGCGTGTAGCATGTACTACCGTACAGGTACACTGTAAGGTATTATCTCTTTCATCGGAGATGAAAGTTTTCTTGCATCGGAGCCCTTGGCTGTTTGACACATCGGCGAGCGGGAAAGCAATGCGAGGGAGTAAGAGCAAATAACAAAGTACGTAAATTGAAGTTATGAGGTTATAGCACGTACGTACCTTGACTTCCGGTGTTTTCTCCTTCGGCTTCTCGCTGTCACTATGTTCCTCGATCTTCTTCGTGTAATCGGCCACGCCGGTTTTCTTGTCGATTACTTCTTTGTCGGGATTTCTCGTCGGTGGTGTGCCGGCGAGCTGAGGCGACGTCCTAGACCACTGGGCTCGTTTTTCACGTCAAAACAAAACTCACCAAAACGCAACGAAAACAAACTTCACTCTATCACACACTATTACACATCGTTTGAAATAAATTTCGAACGAATGTGCGAGGTTATAGATCAGGCTTTCGACCTGTCAAAAATAAATTGGTCCGGAAGGAGGCGAGCGCGGTCGGTAAAAAAGGGCGAAGTGAGCTGCGCGCCGTTAGTGAGAAAACGGATGAACTGAACGCTCGCTCCGGTAACTGATATTTTGAGCTTAGTCGATACATTTTTGCTACATTTATGTCAAAATTTCAATATGCTTTTTCTCCGCCATTTGTTCATAAAAACAGGTGAAACAAAGCTTAAAATGTGTGCTTTTTTACGATCCAGAGGATGACGCTCAGAAAATCGCCGAAAATACGATGCAATGGTTAATAATTCACCATTCTTCGCAGGGTAACCACGAACTGTAATTTTTTTTGGAAATTATGGATAACGGAGGGCATCATCCCCTCGGAGCAAGTGTCCTGCATGTACACAACAAATTTCATTTCAATCGGTTGTTCCGTTTGGGAGAATTATTTTTTCAAAATTTCGAAGCGGTCGGAGGCATGTGGCACATCGCCTTAAGCATCATTTTGATTTTTTTTGTTTCAGATAATTACAGTGCGAGGGAGAACTCCAGCAGTGCAGAAACTTTTTGAGCCACTTCCTCTGAACATCGATGTACACGACTGGCAATATGCATTTTTAAAAAATAATAAAATATTGTTGCATTAAAATATCAAATAAAAAATACGCACAGTTACAATTTTCCATGAGAATTTTTTCCATGAAAAAAAATTACGAAAAATCCCTAATTGTTTACCTTCTAAATGGTCTTCTCCCTTAAAGTCGGCTGTTTAAAAACTCTATAAATAACGTTATGAGAGGTTTCAAAAAGATTGCCTGTTCTACGTAATATCGTGACAATGTGATAGAAAACAATGAATGCTGACCTTTGCCCCAGTAGTCCGACGAACAATTTCAACTCAATATCGAGAAATGTCTCTTGCCCTTTAGCACCACGCGCAGTTCGCGAGCTTCTTTCGGTGTTCCTGGCGCTATCTTTTCCTCCACGAGGTGTCTCTTGCGAGATCGAAGCGGTTCCCATTTTTTCGAGATTACTTTCAATCGTCTCGATTTTGTACTCGTAACGAGTCAAAGAGTCAAAAGCGTTTAGTTCGTCGACCGTATGAAAGTTTTCTTTGCAATTGGCTTTATCGTTAACCGATAACAATTGTCGATACTTCGTGTCTATTGTCTCTCGTAGTTTGGCTGAACAAGCTGTATTACCGAGGGCAATCATTTCTGTCATGGCCTTATTTAAATTGAGAAGAGAGAGGCCGAGGGCGCGAGATGCCGTGCAGGCAGCTCGTTCATATTCTAAAAACAAACAACTCATTTTATAGTGGCATCAAAATGTTTACCAATATTGCCAAAACATTAACTGATATATTCTATATGCAGGAACGGGGGTAAGGCCACTTGTCACTTTTAATCGCAAGCCCTTTTCATTTTCGGTAATGGCGTCATTTTTTTCGAGTTCTCTGCCGTCTCTTTTCCCTATTGATCGGTTTTTTTCGTAATATATTGATGTCAATAGTGAAAATGATAGCATACTAATACACCGAATTATTTTGAAGCGGTGGGTCCGGGGATATCCGAAAAACCGTTGTCCGCTGGTACCCGAAATGGGAAAATGAACAAACATTGTAATACATTTCGAACTACCGCTAGATTACGATTGATAACCAGCAAAACAACGTATGTAATGGTTTAGTACAAGGTAAAATAGAAGGAATGTTCATATGCCTACTAATCTCCGAAAAAATTATTTTTTGAACTTTCATCGAAGAATTATTTTGAAGCGGGAACGAACAATTTACATTTACATTGAAAATCGTTGACTGACAGGGAATACTTACAAATGGGACATTCCACGCCATTTCGGCTAGCCCGTGACTACGACCATTCGTGATGTTTCTGATTTTTTTTTTGGTAAGAACGTACCCCATGAAAGGAATATCCAAACAAATTTTTAGATTTTTACCTCTTCTCTTTTAGGAGTTATCATTTTCCCAAAAATGTTGATTTCGGAAGTTTTGGCAATGTTTAAACGCTGCTAACTCCTGATCTAATTGAGTTATCGACAAAGGTCACCAAATCTTTTTTTTTTTCATTTGTGAAGCATACTTTTGTTAAAAAACATTTCAAAAATATCAATTATCACTGTCAACGTTTTTTTGCTTCTTAAGTGAAAAGTATTTTTTTAAAAGATGATTGACTATAGATTCTTTAAAAAAATTCTCTAAAATAGAGTGACCCATTCTATGATTTTGACAACTAGTTTTATTGTGGGCCCATTATTCCTCTCATTAAAAAAAAATAATCATATTTTGTTTAGAAGAATCATTTTAATATCCAATGATGCTATTAATGATTTTGTGATTTCTAATTCGGCTTTGTCAGGCCTGACAAGGTTTACTATAAGTTTGTGCGAAATTTAACGAAAAAAATTATTGAGAAAAAAAATGTTTTTTGTTAAATTCAGCACAAACTAAATCTGAACCGTTTCAGGCCTGACGAGGCTGAATTGGAAATCACAAAATCATTAATACCGTTATTGGAGATTAAAATGATAAAAGTCTTCTGAAAAAAATTGGATTAATTCGAAATAAATTGAAGGAAAATTGAGCCCGTGATCAGACTAGTCTTAAAAATCATAGAATGGGTCACTCTATTTTAGAGAATTTTTTGGAAACAATGAAAACGGCAATTATCTTTAAAAAAAGAAGTTTTCACTTTAGAAGCAAAAAAACCTTGATATTGGTAATTGATAATTTTTCACATTTTTCGACGCAAGTATGCTTCAAAATGAAAAAATTATATAGTGACATCTGTCGATATCTCAATTAGTTCAGGAGTAATCAGCCTTTAAACGTTTCCAAAAATTCCGAAATCGACATTTTCTGGAAAATTATAACTCCTTAACGAGAAGAGATAAAAATGTAAAATTCATGTGGATATTTCTTTCATGGGGTCCAATTTTACAAAAAATCAGGGAAATAAAAAATCGCCGGGGTCACGGTCTAGGTGAAATGGCGTGTAATGTCCCATATATAGGTATTCTTCCTGAAAATGATTTCTAAAAATTATTCCTAAAGGATATTCCTCCTGAAGAGGCCCCGCGTACTGCTTTCAGAACAAAATCTGAACTCGGATGAACCTAGTTGTCAAATCGCCCCGTTGGAACCATGACCCAATGTCCTAGTACTAGAACTGAATTTTTAAACTAAACTTGAATTCCTTTACTAATACTTTTTTCATGTTCTCCTAAAAAGAAGAACAAATCTTTTGAGGGTTTTCATCTACGTTTTGGCATTTTCAACCCAATATAAGAACGCCATCTGAGTATCAAACGTACATACTTTTTCGGAACGGAGATATTCATGTTTTTATGTGTGAGTCTATATGACTAAATGATTTTTTTGTAATGTTAGTACAATGGGTCTATCTTCAATCTAGCCTTTCGCATTTTGGGCCTCAGGAGGATACTACGAAGTCGAGATAATCACTATAACTCTTGTGAGCTCCCCCCCGTTCCCCTAGTTTTATCATTTGACAATGTCCATGAAGGTATGTAATTTTTCTAAATAACCATTACGAACCAGTAAACGGGGAGCCGTGAAAAATAATGCACATTTTTCTTTTCTTTTTTAATAATGACAGTTCGTCACGCTTAAATTCGAATTCCTTCTTCCCGAGTGCGTCGAAAACCTCTTTCACCGGATCTTTCATTTTCTCGTGAAAATCCGGCTGATTTTGAAACTCGTCGATAAAACCTTGAGCAGAGGAAAGGATTTACTTGGCAATAGTTCGATCGCGCGACTATTGAATGACTCACAATGCAGCAGATGTTCAATCTCATCAGGGTCATCTTGCGGAATCTGTTCGTCAAGGCTCTCAAACTCGCTGGACAGCGCGGCTGGTGAATTTAGCTCGGAAGATACGGCTCTGCTAGATCGCGTTCGCGGTAATTTTTTTGAAAATTTTCGAGACTTCGCGTCTCCCCACATTTTGGGCATTAAATGAGGAATCACGGACTCTTCCACTGTGACAATATTTGTATCTTCTCCCTCGCTATCATCATTAGCCTTTTCGACACCATCACCCGCCAGGTTTAAGCTCGTATCCTTTGTTGCCAGATCGAGTTTCATTTCACCGACGAGCGCGTCGTAAAAGTCGAACAATTGTTGAGGCAAAGTTGCGAGAGGTGTACGAATCGGTAGTAAAATCTCATTGACTTGATAATAATGCGCCAGAACACGAATTAGTCGATCCTCGTGAAGAGCTCGTCTGTAAAAGCGCTACCGATAGAATGAACTCAAGTGCTCGATTTGTTTTTATTATGTAGATTTTCTCAAACGAAAAAATGCGAATGCATCTGAGAAAGACATAAAAATATCGATCGTATCCGTTAAGGGCGAGGGCAAAAAATGCTAGGCATTTTTTTGCTGATTGTCATGATTTTTTTCTAAAAGGAAAAATTCATTCACCATTTTTCAGACTTCCCGAGCAGGGTTGCGAAATTTGTAATGAAAATGTAATGGATTATTCATTACTTTTTTAATGGGTAATGAAAAAATATTTCATTACCCATTACATTACATTTAGTAATGTGAAAAATTTGCATTACCCATTAAATTGGATTTTGTAATGTAAAAAATTACCATTACCCATTACTTTACATTTTGTAATGTAAAAAATTACCATTACTCATTACATTGGATTTTGTCTAGTTCCTAACGATTATGCCCTAGTTCCTAACTATGGGGCAAAAATTAAAGATAAGTAAGTGAATTGCTTGTTCTCTCTCACAAATATCGATGAGGACAAGCTCGAAGTATAATAGTTATAGCACAGTACAATTACGTAACAATCATTTCGCTATGTTTAAACACTCGCTCCTAAATGTATACAAACCAAAAAACTAGTTTACCATTCCATCGCTGAATACAATTTCAAATAAACCATAGCGGTAATTCGCTCGCTCGCCGTCACATCCTCCCACCACAGTTACAGTCTAACCGGTGGTCGAGGATCACACAGTGCGTTGGTGCAAAGAAATGCACTAACCATCTCAGTGGTGGTCTAACTCAAATAAATATGCAAAAAGGTGTTCCTTGAACGTGGACAACTGATGTAAGGCCGTAATTTCCCACGGCAGAGAGTTCCAAAAATGAATAGCTTTCATGAGAAATGAATTTTGATAGGTGGAGATGCGACACTGCGGTATAAGGAATTTACTCGGCGCTAAAGAGCTCCGCGTGAAACAAATATTCGGAGGAGGTCTTACAAATAACTGCGTGAGGTATTTAGGCGCCTCATTTCGTCGAATTTTGAATATCAATATACCGAGAAAGTACATCCGCCGAGATTGCATCGTCGGCCAGCCTAGCTGTCGTCTATAGGGAGTGATATGCTCATCACGACGGAGATTGTAAATAAAGCTTATGCAACTATTGATGAGCCGCTCAAGTACGTTGTTTAGCAGGGCTGTGATATCAATGAGGACGACACAACAATAATCGAGTAGAGGAAAAATGAGAGCAACAACGAGTAAAATACGCAATTCTCGGCTCAGAGCCAGTCTGTGGAATTTTAGTCTGTGGAGAGCGAAATTGACCTTGCGTGACACCGCAATCACTTGACATCTCCCAGACAAATTAGCTTCCAAAATGACACCTAGGTTACGCACTTCTTTCACGTATGTTAGTGTGACTCCGCCGATTGAAACGGGAGGTAATGCGTTAAGATCTATCTGGTTCATGAATCTGGAGCTGCCCGTGACTAATACTTTACATTTGGATGGGTTCAGTTTTAGGCCGTTCGCGGCGGAGAATCGTGCTATCACTGCGACATCATGAATGATATTGCATATGCCAAGATCAATCTCAGTGGGGGAGCAGCTCAAGAAGATTTGGGTGTCCTCAGCGAATCCCAGATGATGGGTGAATTTCAAATGTGTTCCAATATCGTTTATATACAACGAAAATAGAGGGCCTAGCACTGATCCTTGGGGGACTCCGGTGGTAGTGGACAGCCAGTTAGAACAATGACCGTGGTTATCTACGACAGCCTGGCATCTTCCTGATAAAAAGCTATTAACCCAATCTAATACAGTGTCAGTCATTCCAATCCGGCGGACTTTAGAGAGTAAAACAGCGTGGACTACTGTGTCGAATGCCCTGCTGAAGTCGAATAAAACTAGGATCGTAATTTGTTTTTCGTCGACAGCCTTCCTGATGTCATGGCATAATCGTAGTAGGGCAGTCTGTGTACTGAAATGATTTTTGTAGCCAGATTGTCTTTCATCTAGGATGTTGTTTCGTTGCAAATGAGCTACCAATTGGTCGTCGAGAATACTCTCAAAAATTTTGGAGAGCTCGCACAAGTTTGCAATGGGTCTGGTGTCTGACGGTGTTAGAGGCGGGTTGGATTTGAGTAGCGGTCTCACGTATGCCTGCTTCCATGAGGTTGGAAAATATGAGCTATTGAGGCATGCATTTAATATTAGTGTGAGATACGAGACCACTCGCTCGGCGGCTGTGATGATGACGAATGAAGAGACGCCATCAGGACCTGATGAGTGAGATGGTCGCAAGCTAGAGATGATAGTTGATGCGACTTTTTGGGTCGAGACATTGGAAAATTCAAAAACTGGTAGCCGAGATGGAGTTTCATGTGTGGAATGCTCAGATTCGTTGAGAGTGATTTCTGGGGTTGAATTCATAGTCTTTGCAAATGAACTATTAAGTTCTTCTACAGAGAAGAATTGAGATGGAGTCGCTGTGGAGGATTTGACGAATCCCATCCGTGCCAATTCTTTCCACAATCGAGCTGGGTCGTTAATATTCGCGAGGCGTTTTTGATAGTACTCGTTTTCAGCTGCTCGCATATCCGCTGTTAGTACACTCCGGTATTGCCTATAGATCGCCATACCTAAGACGCTTCCAGATCTCCTCGCTCGTTTGTACAGGGCGTTCCGCACGCGCAAACGTTGTTTGAAATCGTTATTGAACCATGAAGCGACAGGTTTATCGATTCTAAACGTACAAACCGGTGCATGGACATTCAAGGAATTTAGCATGGTGGCGCTCAAAGCATCGCAGCATCGATCGATGTAAACTGGTGACATGCCCCTATCTGACATCTGACGGGGCAGTCAGCCTGGAGAGCGCGCGCAATATCTAAGGTGAACGCTTGTGAATCGAACCTTTTAAAGCTTCGACGAGTAATATCACATGCGGTGGCCTTGTTGACCGAAAAAGCATAATTGAGTTGTAGCAAGTCGTGTCCAGCAATAAATGGCTCACTCGACTTGAAGACGGAGAGCACTTTGTCCTTAGAATCTACGATAAACACGTCCAACCATGTGTGAGAGGTAGCTGTGTGGTGCGTTGGTTCAGTATTTACAATAAAAAGAGCATTAGCCGCTGCTAATTCGCGGAGAGCCATGGCGTCAGCGCTCGAATCTAACAGATCACAGTTGTAGTCACCCGCAAATATTATGTTATTATACGCGAATGAAAATCTTAGGAAATGTCTGGTCAAGTTGCCAAAAAAATGTCCTTTTGGCCGATGATAGACAGCCGCCATAAGTAGAGGGTTGTCATCCCGATAGCGAATATCTAACAATATATATTCTGGATCATTGGTAAAGTGTGACGGAGAGACGGCGAGTAAGCGAGCTTTGAGGGAATTGTCAACGTAACAAGCTACGCCCCCTCCTTGCTTGTCACCCCGATCAACGCGGAAGAGGTGGTAATTCTGCAGGCCGATCAATTCGTCCGAAATCAGCGGGTGGAGCCATGTTTCGGAAATGCAAATGATGTGAAAGAACTTTACAGTTAATAGCGCCCTTAGTAGATGCAGATGAGCACGTAAGGAATTTTACGTTGAATTGGGCTATGCAAAACTGGTTAGAATTAGCTGCTGAGGTGATACGACTTGCTTCTATTTTGCTGAATTCTTGAGCGTGGGTGAGTCACAGTAATTTACTTAGATCTTCCTCAGAATTAATGTCGATGACCGGGCTACCTTCTGCCTTTCGTACGCGAATAACCCCTGACCGTACCCAAACGAACTTGTAATTTGTCGCAGCTGCTCTAGCTTTAGTTTTACGATTCGGCTGATAAACGGATGCTGGTAAAAATTCGTTCAAGTAGATCCGTCCTGGTTGATCGATATCGAAAACATCGCGAATAAACAAGTCTTTTTTAGCTCGCTTTTTGCCAATGATATAGTCCCTGACAGATGTAGATTTTAACATTACTAAGAGTGACACAGTCACCTTATCGTTGCGATGTGCGCTGTCACCCCGCGGTGGTACCTTTACGCACGAGAGGCCGAATATCTAAGACATTGCCATAGAGCTCAGAGACTCCAAGCTGATCAAAAACTTTTCGGACAAGATATTCGTGCCGATTTGAAATTTCTGTCGGGATGCCTGACAGCAATATCTCCGCTGACGCCTGATATCGACTAAGCGCTGTCATTGATCGTAGCGATTCGATTTCTTGTACGAGACGAGCATTGCTCGCCTCGAGACGAGCGTTACTAGCCTCGAGACGCGCATCACTTGCCTGGAGACACGCGATAGCTTCATCATGCTTCTCGAGCCTAGCGACAAGTTCAGGTAAACAATTTAATTTTTTTGAGATATTATCCAGTTCAGGTAAACGGTTCAATTTTTTGAGATATTGTCATTGATGGCGGCTTGGCGTTGCACCTCCTCCGATAGCTTTTTGTTAGTAGCATTTGCATCGTTCAAGGACTCGATCATTCGGTTAATTAGTGATTCATCCATCGTTCGTTTTGTGTGTTCCTGGCGAGGACTAGAAATAGCATAGCCTGAGGCTGTTGATGTGCTCGGCTCGCTGCGATTTTCTATTTCTCTAGACTCGGTGGGAATACCCTTTGCCTGAGCGGAATTGGTAGCTGATGTGTGACTCGTATTTTGGCAAGCTTTTTTTCATAATAACCTGACGCGGATGCTTTTAAATTAGCTACGCAACAAGCTGGAGCACTACGGTACGATAGGTAAGCCACGCAACACCCGGGATGAAACGCGCTACCGCAGTCGGTACATGAGAAAAGATCACCCGCAATGCGGCGTACGCATTTAAAGCAATAACGCGGCGAATTAGACATGCGACAACAGCGTGTATACGACAACTTCATATAGATGAATGGATAAATGGACGGATGCATGGATGGTTAGATGGATGGATGGACAGATGGATGCGGAATCATTTGTAGGTAACAAACACATCGATGAAAATGTTCATTTAATATAATCAAATATTGGCTTGGAAATAACTAAAAAGCAGATACACGTTTACTTGGACATCCTCGATATTTCGAGGAAAATAAGACTTGCACTTCGTTCTCTGACGAAAGGAGTACAACTTAACCTGTCAACCTCTCTCTCTCTCTCTCTCACTCTCTCTCAAACGAATTCCACAAGATTGTAATGGAAAAAAGTCAAAGTTATATATGCAAATGAATATTTTTGACCGAACAATTCTGAGAAATTGGTCAAACTTAATTTTTTTATTTTTCATTTGAGGTGATCAATCAGTTGCCCGGTCAGTTAAACTCCGGCTGCACGTTTTGTTCGGAGAGGCTTTATATTCAAAGGAAAATTTAAGTTGTACTTCTTTCGTCAGAGAATGAGGTGAAACTCTTTTTTTCCTCGAAATATCAAGGATGTCCAAAAAAAACGTGTAACTGCTTTTTGGTTATTTCCAAACCAACATTTGATTATATTAAATGAACATTTTCATCGATGTGTTTGTTACCTACAAATGATTCCGCATCCATCCATCCATCCATCCATCCATCCATCCATCCGTCCGTCCGTCCGTCCATCCATCCATCTATCGGTCCATCCATCCATCCGTCCATCCATCCATCCATCCATCCATCCATCCATCCATCCATGGTTATGATATTTGTAGTGTAAATATATTAATGATTCAATTTTGAATGATATCAGACATTCGCCTACGCATAACGTGGTTTCGATATCGGGACCTCTGGGTGATGAGTTGAGACGTTGTCCACTAAGACAGATCTATTTGTTTAATTTCTGAATTTTCGTATCTTCTACATATGTTACAATAAAGATGACTTATTAAAAAATGGGTGGATTAATGAATCTAAATAAAATGTTCGGATCAATGACTTAATTTCGTTTGCATTGAAAGAGATAATCGCATAAAATTACATAGCCCTAAATTGTATCGATAATTTATTCTGGCTAAAGTGCGGCCGCAGTTGGCTAACTTATCGCAAGATGCCGATTTGAGGATTTTTTTTTCTCTCGTAAGTCGCCAGCCATGAGCCAATCGCTCGTTGGAACTACATGTAGTCTCATAACCTCACTTTGTAATTTGTGACCAATATCGGCTGGGCAGTGACTAGACAAGGGTTGGATAACAAAACATTCAGAATATTACTAGCTCATAGCGAGGCAACCATTGGTTAGTTCGTATGAGCTCAATAGGGAACCCAACTGCCACTTTCTTTCGCTAGAGGGTATATTGTATTATAACGTAAACAGAACATGACGTTTAGTGACATTTACTTTGGTTATGACCGTGTTTCTACGACTATTGTCGAATTTTCCCTAAATAATCCAGTTATTGTGAAGAAATTGTGAAGAATGCATCTGTGTTGTGCAATGGGATGCAATTATTGTCCATTATGTTGTCCATTCGTATAATTTTAGCACAGGGCTGACACTGCGAAAATGAACCGCGCGCGTCGACAGCTTCGTTTGTTTACGTTATGTTTACGTGGCGCCATCTGCGCTGGGCTTTGCGTGAGGTTCTCTATTGGGCGAGCCAGTTACTAGGTTGTAACTCAGACAGGCTAGCACAATTTTTATTCGGTTTAGGGTATGTTTTATTACTACTTTTGGCTATTACATGGATTTTTTTTTCATTCCTCTCTAAAAATGACGAAGGTATCGCACAGTCTTCTAAACTGTATTTTCAAAACTACAGTGACGTATAGCTAAAAAAAACTATTTGACCGATTTTTATGAAATTTGGTATCAATCTTTCTAACCTTATTGTCTAAAACATGATTCAAAATGTTTTTAAAATTTTTATTTTTTTTTCCGTTGGTTATTTCGTTGGACCTTCGTTGGTTATTTTCGTATTAATCCCGCCGACGGTACGTGCGACGCCGTCTGACAACATTCATCGCAACCCGTTTAGAAGACCGTGCCATGCATTCGCAATTTTCAAAGAGTAGTAAAAAATACTATGTACTAACAAAAGTAATAGTAAAATACACCATAATCCTCAAAAATGATGATGAAATCTTTCTTTAAAAAAAATAATCATGATAATCTGCAATTTTTTCCTCGCCTAAAGGTATCTCCCCCCTTAAATCCAGAAGTCATAGTCGGATAAATTACTTGTCCAAATGTTGCCAGTATAATTCCAACGGTCGGTGTCCGATATTTTCGACCGTGAACGTTTTTCCCTCAGGTTTTGAGTGCGGTACGGCACAGTCGAAGTTGATTGAGGGTGGTACAATTTTGAGCTTGTGCTCTATTCCACGTCCTCGAAGGAGAACGATCGGTGATTCGAGGCCACCCAGAATTTGTATCGTTAGTTGGTTCTCGGAATAACCCTGAAGACATCGGTAGATCGATAAAAACCTCGAGGTTTTATGTATTGATTAAGGGGGGGGATAAAAATACCTTCAGGCGAGGAAAAAATGTACTGATTTTCATTATTTTTTTTCAATAGGAAAGATTATTTTACCATTTTTGAGACTTAAGGAATGTTTTATTTATACTTTTGGCTGTCACATGGTATTTTTTAAATTATTCTTTAAAAGTCGCCGAGGAATGGCTCGGTTTGAAAACTGCGTTTTCAAAACGGGTGTGACGTATAGCTGAAGAACTAATCGATCGATTTTCATAAAATTTGGTATAAATCTTTCTAACCTTATCCTTTGAAATATGACCCTCAATGTTCTTGAAAATAAAAAAAGTATTTTTTTATTGCAAAATGTAGCCATTTTTTCGGAACAGTTAATCTTTTTCTTTCAGAGCGTACCATTTCATCGATTTTCCAAAGTTCTCACTTTTTCTTCGTTCATATTCTGCGTATAAGTATTAATGAAAGAAACATTTCTATTGGTTTTTGTTTCAGATCCATGAGTGTAACGCCATCTGACAACATCCACTGCAACCCGTTTAGAAGACCGTGCCCTACCGCCGCCATTTTTAAAGATTAATAAAAAAATACCACGAGACAGCCAAAAGTAGTAATAAAACATATCGTAAGTCTTAAAAATGGCGAAGAAATCTTTCCTTTTAACCCTTCCTTGAACCACTAGGTCATTTTCACCTGGACGAATTTGAAATAAAATGCTGACTTTCCTGAAACTAACATTTGTCTATAATGTTTTAGGACAATTCATAAAAATTTTATACATTCCGAATTTTAATTATGCAGATATATTGAGAAGTATTTAAAGTGTAGCCCGACTTTTTTTCAATAAAAACTGACCGAAGGATTGTTAAGGGCAGGTGGTGAAGGACTACCCGGGTCAAATCGACCCAGTGAATCAAAGCCGCGGCCAGATATAAGTGTGTCAAGGAAGGGTTTTAAAAAATCGTAAAAATGAGCGATTTTTTCGTCGCCTAAAGGTATCTTCTCCCCCCCCCCCTTAATTCATTGATTGATTAGAATAGTCGACGGTTACGGATTTGTGAGGTCGAAAATAGATTTTTATGCTGCCGGAT
Organism: Ophion ellenae; assembly: GCA_963210295.1. Taxonomy (NCBI): domain Eukaryota; kingdom Metazoa; phylum Arthropoda; class Insecta; order Hymenoptera; family Ichneumonidae; genus Ophion; species Ophion ellenae. Next base: position 12,103,028 of record OY723392.1, read on the forward strand.
TGACCGGGTGTATAAACGTCAGAACCATCGTGCACGTAAAAAGGTCCGTCCGGTTGATTGCATCGAATCGGTGGTAGTTTTGCCTCCCACGCGCAATCGATCACCCCTCTGAAAAAATTCCGGTCGACTCGAGAAGGTCCATTATAAGAAATTCTTTCTTTACTTTAGCTTACTCGTTTTTAATTTGCAGATGAGCCCGCACACACTCCCCTATCAAAACATCATGGAAATCGAGGATTGGAGTGAGTACACTTAGGGAGGGAACGGTCACCGTTGCTACAATTGCTATCGGGAGAGTGAATCCGTTGGTCACCTGTATATGTTTAAAAATATTCAATTGAGTCAAAGTCGTCAAAGTCTTATTTATTTGTGTACTTTTATATCATGCTTGACACGGTCCCATTACCTCGAGGTAAATTTTCCTCTTAATTGCTGCTGGCTTTTCCGGAGCGTTCAACTTCGGTGGGTTTAATGAAACTTGAAGATCCGTGAATTCGCCAGCCGTCAACGAAGATTGGTCTCTAAAAAAAATGTTTATGCCGTGCTTGCTAAGACTATCCAATTTAGCTGTTTTTTTCAAGCGCACTCGCGCACTTCGCGATCCATAATTGTAAACACGTATCGAAGCGTTTGATGTTTCACCCACGATCACGTAGCCCATATCTGTGCAGAAATAAATAATCGGTTGTGTAAAATATTCACCAATGGCCACTTCAATTCTGAAACTATAATTATTATTCTTAGTTCTCAGTAATACCTCCGATATGAGTAGTTTTTAAAAATAAATTAGTAGTTTGATTACACATCTTAATTACAATATTCTTTTGGATGCCCTTGCTGACTGTCACTGTTACCACATGGATTACTGCATCATATTCATATAAGGGCACAGGGACACTACGAAATACGGGCAGCTCGATTTTACTGGGTTTCGATTCTGGAACTCACAAGGAACATTACTTAAATGTCGGCCTTCGAATTTGTTTAAACTCATATATGTGATAAAGCAATTAAAACTATTACACACGTATTTTTTTTATCGGCGACAAAAGGCTTTTAAGGGGGGAAACCACCCATCAAAGAAAGGCAGTCGAAGGGTAATTTTGCAGTTTCTCCCGCAAGTAATCCACCGATCTGAATGAAACAAAAACCAATTTTTTCTAATGTGAAGCGATGAAAAAAATTAAGGGGTGCCATGCCTTTCGTTTAGCGGTGCTTTTCGGCCGATAACAAGAAATCCGTGTCTAATAGTTGTCAATACTTTATCACATCTATGAGTTTCAACAAAATCGAAGGCGGACGCTTAATTAAGTGATGTTCCTTCTCAGTAACACAGCTTCCCGCTCGGTAGTCGATGCACAAGCCAGTGTGTGGCTGAGCGGTCACCCATCCACATACTGGCCCAGGCCAACGCTGCTTAACATGAGAGATCATCAAAGCCACATACAGACAGTACAAATACTACCATTGGTAATTAGTAGGTATTGTGCGTGAAAAAAATCACTTTATAATCCGTAAATTATCTTTGAATCGGTAATTTTACCTAAAACATATTCGGGTGAAAAAAGATATGGGATTGTGGCGTCATCTTTTGTCTCGATGTCCTTAATATCCGTGAACGGGCGAGTCTCGCGCAAAAAATCCTCGGCTATCGATCTTTCAATTGCCATTTCGATGTCCATTATACTGGGCAACGTGTTATTATTCGCGACCATTTCCCATCCATTTTCGTTTTCCTTAAATCGTTTTTTTTTTTAATTTATAATGTTTAAATTGTAATTTTTCGATATTTTGCTCTTTGTAGCGAAATCGCTTAAAAAAAACTTTTTTCAAAGGTTTATTCCCTGTGCATGAAATGGGGGTGATTTTTTTCCGCCTACCCCATCGAGGGCGGTTATTGGACAGGTCTTTCAAAATTGAGGTTCCTTTAACCATATTTTTGTTCATTTTTGAGTCTCGTTAAGGAAATATCATAATTTGTAGTGATGAGCAATGTGCCCCTCCGTAATTTATCGACCTTCGCTTTGAAAAATCTAAAAAAATTAACAAGGAACATCACTTAAGTGTCTTCCTTCGATTTAGTTGAAACTCATATATGTGATAAAGCATTAAAAACTATCAGACACGGATTTTTTTTAATCTGCGGAGAAACGGTTTTTACGGGGGGACCATCACTCAAAGAAAGGCGTGTCGAGGGGTAGGTTTGCAGTTTCACCTGGGGATGGGCGATGTTTTTCGATTAATTGGAAGTGTTGATGTTTTCTGTGAAATAATCGATTATATTTTGTCGCTTTTTTGGCGGTCGATTAATCGATTCTCGATTTTTCTAGAATAACATCGAAAAACATATAATGCCTTCTCGCAGGACGTGATGCCCGGATTGGTATATAATAGCCAATCAGAAACTATCTTGTCCTCGCATCTTTTTCAACACAAACGTAAAGGTAAATTCTGATTGTTGGACTTGGCATACGTACGCGATACCGGCTGAGCGATGCGCGAGATCCAATGAGAGATGAGGTATATACGGAAAAGTATATACGGAAGCGTAACTTCCATTAGATATCGCTTATCGTCAATACAATGACAGCGTCAACCGTCACCCGCGTAACATATTCACAACTGGGAAGAAATACAAGAGAGCTCAAACACGCGTGAACCGTAATAAGTGCCGAAACCCGTGTCTACATTTTGCGGAAATATCGGGTTCGGGATTCGAATTACGATGCCGAAGCGACGCCGTAACCTGATCGCAGGTTCTCACATCCATTTTCGCTTTTATTTACTCAATACCGCCATGAAAATTTATATTTTGAGTCGAAGAACAGAATTATAGAGAGAAAAAATGTTTCTGTGAAGTCGGATTTTACATACGTTTCCAAAACACATGGGTCGTTTGCGTCCTCGGCAGATTTTTACGGCTTGCCAGCTGGAGCTGACAAGGGGACCTTACAGGCTGTCACTCACGGATTTTGATAAGTCTCAGATATGTCGTAGAGGGACCTACCCTGAGTACAAAGGGACTTTATACAACGCTCTTTAGTTTTCAAGAAGAAACGTTCGGATGTTTAGCTCGTAGCTACCATACCGGTACGGTTGCACCTGTGTCGAACTAGCGGACGTGGCCCAGTGGGCAAAGTTCTCGGCTCGAGGTCCAGGGTTCGAGTCCCGTGATGGCATTAATGGCCGTGATGGCATCAATAAATTCGATGCATGATACAAAACCGTTCAATTATTTATTATTATTTTATTAATTTTGTTAATTTTTCAATTCATTTTTTAAATTTTTTACCTTCCATTTTTTAAAATTATTTATTATTATTTTATTATTCACGCAGAAAAAAAGAGAGCAAGAAATTATAACATCTTTCACAAGAAACTGCAGTTTATTATTTTTCATTACAATATGAATTTTGAAATAGTCGGGCCGTTATTTCAAATACTCCAGCCGGGTTCGCTACCTCCGTTCCTCGTGGTTTGCATCGAAGTTAATTGAGGAAAGACCGCTGTTTTTAAATGTCAATCAAGTATGCTTTCCAATAACGCTGCTCAAAACTCCGTGCGCCTGCAAGGCCATAGCTTTTATACAATGTGCGCGTTGCTCTTTGGTCTTGTGTTTTGTTGCTTTTACGACAAATACCACCCGCAATATTTTTCTGATGTAACAAGCGACCACAGTGATAGCGAGTAAGAAAACCCTGTATATTGTAATGAAAAATAATAAACTGCAGTTTCTTGTGAAAGATGTTATAATTTCTTCCTCTCTTTTTTTCTGCGTGAAAAATAAAATAATGATAAATAATTTAAAAAAATGGAAAGTAAATTTGTTTTTATATAAATAAATTTTTTTTTAATAAATAAAATAATAATAAATAATTAGACGGTTTTGCATCATCCATCGAATTTATTTATATTTTGTGGGAAAAAAACGCCATCACGGGACTCGAACCCCGGACCTCGAGCGTCAGAGCCGGGATCCTTGCCCACTGGGCCACGCCCGCTGGTTCGACAAAGGTGCAACCGTACCGGTATGGTAGCTACGAGCTAAAGTTTCGAACGTTCCTTCTCGAAAACTAAAGAGCGTTGTATAAAATCCCTTTACTCAGGTACTCAAGGTAGGTCCCTCTACAACATATCTGAAACTTGCCAAAATCCGTAAGTGACAGCCTGAAAGGTCCCCGTGAATTAACCGACTCCGGCGGACCTGGGGCCGTGAACTTACGCTACCCGAAACGTTTTTACATAACAATATGAACGCCACTGGTTAACCGACCTTCAGAGGCTACCCCATTGATGAAATGCCGAGGATGCGAACAACCCATGGATCTCGTAAAATATTAAAAGAACGGTATATGTCGAATTTCAGATCGAAATCCGGTTTCCGCTTTCCAAAAGTTTATCCGATTGTAGTTATGAAATTGATGTTTTAATAATGGCAATCCGTTTCCAACTATGGCATCTATGAATAGAACTGGACATATATCCAGATATGAATAGAACTGGATAGTAAATGATTAAGGCGTTACCCCCACTTGTAGCGCAAAAAAGGCCTTTTTCATGAATTTTTTAACAGAAAACTACAAAACTTTTTTAATCGATCAATATACCATCTTAAAGAACACATCTTGAAGAACTTTCAGTAATTTTTTTATTGATAAATATTACATTGTTTAGTGCCAAACATTGCGGCGAAGTGGATCATCTGAAAAAAAATGCGGATGGATTTAGTCAAATATAAGTATAAACTAGTCTTTAATCGAAGGATTTTAAAAAATATTCATTTTTCACAAAATGGCGGACAGTCAAAGTTAATGGTTCGATTTTAACGAAAAAAGGCCGTTTGTGGCTATAAAACGCCAATTTTTTTTTTTTCGAAAAAAAAATCGAACGATTAAAGAATACATTTTTATGTATTAAATTAGCCTGCAAAATTTCAAGAAGATCGGTTCATTAGTGTTCGAGTAATCTTGGTCACCGACTTCAGAAATGCCATTTTGAGAAAAACGCGTTTAAAGTTTCTCTTTCAACGCGGATTCTTCTCTTTCAACGCTCATATCTCAGTCAATTTTGTTCGGATCGACTTGAAATTTTCAGGACATATTCTCAGATACTTATACTTCAAAAAAATGCAATAAAAAAATCGATTTTTTCAAAACCGCAAGTAGGGGTAACCCCTTAGAAGAATCGTTTTTGTACGACGAAGAGATTCAACAATAAAAGAACCCCGTTCATGCTTGACCAATACTTTTTACACTTGATTAATCGAATCGTCGATTGTTTAGAGGAAAAAATCGATTTTCCGTAACGATACATTGAAAAAAAATCGATTTCCTAATAATCGATTATATTAAGAACATCGCCCATCCCTAGTTTCAGCCACAAGCACTCCACCGAACTGAATGAAACAAGGACCGAAATTCTTCTAAGGTAAAGCGGTGAAAAATCCACTATAGAAGTATAGAAAAAAAAATTGAATTAAGGGGTGACACTGCCTGTTTGTCCCTGTCTTTGATGGGTGGTTTCCCCCAATGAAACCGTTATTCCGCCGATATAAAAAATACGTGTTTAATAGTTATCAATGCCTTATCACATATATGAGTTTCGAAAAAGTGGACGGCGGACACTTAAGTCATGTTCCTTGTAAGTACGTACATTTAATTAGAACTTCCGGTTAAGTTACGTCAACAAATTCCGAAGAAACGGACAACCACTTTCACTGAGTCAATATCATGCAAACGTCATGAGAAGGCTCCGGAAATCATTTTTGCGCATTTCGTTGGAAGTTTTGCTTGCAAAATATAAAACATTAAAGGAAGAGGCCCTCCTCTTTAGGCCGCTTGTACGGTAAGAGTATCATGATTGCGAGTATTAAATGAAATCTATATTAGTATGGAATCCATGATTCTGGTACAACAGACACTTCAGTAATATTGAGTCTACAAATTAATTTTCGGCCATTTCCATCTTGTTCAGTGTCCAATTCTTTAAAAAACAAAGACAAACTTAAGCAACAAAGTAATCTCCTTCAATTTCTACACATTTTTGCCATGTTTCGGGCAATTGTCGAATTTCGTTTAAAAACTGCTCCAACTACTCATCTTCGATTTTTTTTGGTTATCCAGGACGCTATGAATCTCTGTGGTAACAATTTCCCTCGGGAGGGAGGGAGGGAGGGAGGGAGGGAGGGCGGGAGGCAGGGAGGGAGAGAGAGAGAGAGAGAGAGAGAGAGAGAGAGAGAGAGAGAGAGAGGTGAATCGATGGTGGATGGATAATAGGATCGATGGGCAGATGGATGGATGGGTAAATGAATCGATGCCTGGATGAATGCGTGGATCGACGGATGGGGGGAATGCTTGTTTTGTAATTTACAATTCGCAAGTAAAAGGTACCCGAGCCGATGGACATATTACTTACATAACAATGATCGAACGAATTGATCATCGATTGTATGGCTCGATATCCAAGCTCAACGGGATCATCGTTGAAAAGGTCTTTACGCGGTAACGAGACGTAAATTTGCGGAATCACGACAATTCCCGCAACAGTTATTGATACGGGATTTTGATATTGTGCACGAATTAAAAAATATTCATCGAAAGGGCCAAGTATGACGGGAGATGAAATGATTTCAAGCTCCTTCGTCGATAGTGCCGGAATCGATATAGACATTGGTCGGATTTCCAAAAACTCCTTGGGCTCTTCTGTCAACTCGATGTGGCAAACGAAATCGATTTTACTTAGATTTTTTAGATTTATCGTCACTCGACTTCGCTCGCCAACCATCTGAAAAGGATTCTCCGTGTAATTACAACTATGCTCTACAATCCATCGCGAATGATGTTTCGACTTTTGTTTCCTCTGGAAGATTATACGAAAAATATATTTTTGCGTTGTTTTCTTTGCTTAAATATTCCAAGATACACTTAAAACTGTAGTACCTGTTCTCCAAAATTGATTTCACAATTGTCGCATTCAAAGTTCACCGCATCAGTTGCTGCGAAAACTTGTATCGATTCTGTAGGACCTTCCTCGATTTCACAGTCGAGTCTCGCTTCAAGACTTAGAGTTTCAATGGCGTGAAAACCTATTGAAACGCATTGAGACGCATTTGCCGGAACAATACCCTCGCGAGGAACAATTGAGAAAATTTCATTCATATAGTCGATCACTTGTGGAACAGTGCTGAGACTTTGCAATACGGAAATCTCCGTCTCGTCAGCAATCGAGCCATCAGTGACGATGGTGCGAAGCATTTTCCTCGCTTCGGACAACAGTTCGGTATGATCGCATGGATCCACGGTATTTAATTTCGTCGGAGTGGCGTCTTTCGTTCCCTTTGAATTCGATATCTCGTGCTTCATGGATGTAAGCTCGTCAATCCAAAAGAATTTGTACGCTATCTCGAGAGGACCGTCATTCGTTAAGAAAATATTTTCAACGTTGCTGCAAGCTAATGGGCAATTGAAACGAATCTCCCTCGGTAAAGGTGCGATGTTGGGGAACGTCAGGGCTGCCAGGCACTTTACTTCGTCCTGTGGGATGTGAAAATTTTTTCTACTTAAGAGGTATTCTCACTTTAGACGCTAGAAAAGGCTATTTTCATGACTTTTCGAGGTTTATATATAGACATTGATATCAAAGTTGTTACTCTTATAGATACAGCTTCGAAATACATAATAGATTTTTTAAATGTATTTATGTAACCTAAGCAAACTTTAAACGCGTTTTTCGACAGCTTGTTAACAAAATCTACGAAAATACTGAACCGACTCTTATGAAATTTTAATCACATATTCTTTATAACTACAGGTATAGCGCATATCGAGGACTTTTTGAAAATTTGATATTTACTATTTTTTTTGCCAAAAACGCTGAAAAACACTTTTTTTCCCTCGAAATATGGTTATTTATGAATATATCAAAAATCGTATAATGTGCTCTATAGCCATTAATATACTGAATCTAAAACCGTTTGATTTTTTCGTTTTGAATGATCCATCTCCGAGGTTTCATCAACAGCGCAGATCTATAATTTTTTTAGGACATTTTTTTAACTACCATTTTCGTCTATATGTGGTGACTTAAATAAATAAAAATATTAATGTATTTCGAAAGTGTATTTATTAAGTGCAACAACTTTTATATCAATATCTATAATATAAACCTATCAAAAAATGCATGAAAATAGGATTTTTTGGCGTCTAAAATGAGAAGACCCCTCAAACACAATAGTAATAATAACATGATGATATTTTTACAGAAGATGGCCACACTTCTGTAAAATTGTCTGGGCTTGTTAGACACGTATTTTTTTAACATTGCAAACAAAATTGGTGGTATTCCCTTCTATTTGAAAATACATATAATTTTCTTGGTTTGTAAGGGTGGAGCAAGGCAAGAAAAAGCGTACTGATTTTAATGATTTTTTTAAGGAAAGATTTCTGCGCCGTTTTTTGAGATTTAGGTTTGTTTTATTGCTATGTACGTATATATTCATTGTTCCCCTAAGGGTTACAAGGCCTTCCGTTTCTTACAATACATCTTAACCTAACTTATCTCTACTTAATCCTATCCGCCACGCTCTTAGAAACGATTTCGCTCCGCCCGACCGCCTCATTCTAGATTATCCTTATTCTTAAGCTATTTCTCTCTCCTCTCTCCGACTTTCGTTTCCTCCATTGGCTTCATTTTTCTTTCGCTCTGAGTTCATTTCTCTTTCCTTCTCCTTCCTCCTTTTCTCTAACATTTTCATCCATAGCTCTCCTCCTTCTTTCTCGTCTATTATTGCCTTTAAGCTTTCCCCTATTCTTCTTTCTTCTCCTGCCCCCCCTCCACATCTGTCTGTTACATGATCCCACGCCTCCCTTTCTTCCCCGCAGCATCTGCATCCTCTCTCCTATTCCGTCTCCCAGTATCACCCTTCTCTCATTTCGTTTCCCAGCCTAAATCGAGCTATCCTTACATACCTTTCTTCGCTCCAACCCGCTTTTAGGTACTCTGGCACTCTCTTTACCCTGATTTCTCTATAGCATCTGTTGTAGTTCGATTTTCTATCCTCTCCCTTCTTTCCCTTCCTTGCTTCTTCCTTTCCTCTTTCTCCTTCCATTCGTACCCCTCGTTCTCCCGGCTCTGCCCTGTTCCCTCTATTTGACCTTCCTCCCTCCTGAATTAATCTCTTTCTATTTCCCATTTGCCCTCTCGCTTAACCCCTTCTCTCCCTCTCTTTCATCTCTTCCCAACACAGACTTACTTCCTCGCTCCTCCACCCCTTTGCTCAGCTTTTCTCGTACTTCCATGTTTTCCTACCTGCTCGCGTTTTTATATTATCCCTTTTCATTTCTCCCCTGACCATATATCCTGGCGTCCTCCAACCCAGCCTCAAAACCCACCTGATGTACCTCTCCTGCACCGCCTCCACCCTCTCTCTTTTCTCCCATCACCATGTTTCTGCTCCGTATCCCATTATCGTCCACAACATCGTGTCGAATAACCACATTCTCCTTCCTATATCCTTCCCGAATTTCCTTTTCCCTATTTGTCATGCCTGTCTCAGGGCCGTCCCTTCTTTCTCACTCTGTCCCTTATGTGCGCCTCCTGATCGCCGTTTCTGTTCACGACGTATCCTAGACATTTGAACTCCTTCACCTCTTCTATTCTCTCTCCTTTCCATTTCCATTCCTTTTCCTCTGCTTCCCTCCTCCTTTCCTGCACCTCATCATTTTTATTTTCCATACGTTTACCTCCAGTATTTCCCTTTCAAAATATCTGCCCATCCTCTTTATCATATTTTCCATGTCCTCCTCTCTCTTCGCCATCGCCACTATGTCATCCGGGTATGTTAACGTATAAGTCTCCCTGCCCCCCAATTTCACTTCTCCCCATTCTCCCTTCTCATCGCTTCCTCCGGGTCCGCCGTCAGTATATTTGAATAATATTGGGCTTAGCGTGCACCCCTGCCGGACTCTTTTCCCCGTCCAGAAGTTTTCTCCTGGCTGCCCCGCTAGTAGCACCCTGTTTTTTGTTTCTCCGTATATTTCCTTTATTCATTCTCTTAGTCCTTCTCTTAGAGAAGAGGGATACCTCTTCTCTCCATTGCTCTATGGCTCTCATTCCTTTCCTGAAGCTTGTTTCGTTCTGCGGCACCTTTCTTCCTCTCTCTACCTCCTCTCCTAACCTCTCTGCCAATATCGTTGCGTAAATCTTGTATAGGGAAGGCATCAGTGTGACTTCTCTATAGTCCTCTACCTTCGTCCCTTCCCTTTTCTTCATTATCGGCACAATAAGCCTCTCTTACTACTTTTCTGGCCGTCCCTCCCCTCTCCACACTCTCCTGCCCATTCTATCGCCTTCTTTCTCTCTATTTCGACGCCTTATTTGGTATTTCGTCCCCTCCCATCACCTTCCCTTCCCTGCTCTTTTCTAGCGCCCTTTTTACTTCCTTCTCCCTTATTTTCTCTTCGTCTCCTCCCCTTCGACTTCCTGTTCCGCTTTCCTCCATTCCTCCTACCAGGTCTACGAAATCTTTTTTTCAATCCTCCCCTTTTATATTCTCGTTTACTCTTTTCCGTACCCTCCTTCCCCTATTCGCGATTTCCCATACGTTGTTCTCTGTCCTCGCTTCTGCTACTTCTCTTATCATTCTATCTCTCTCCTCCTCCTTCTTCCTTTCGCACATCTCCTGGTACTCCCTCTTCCTCTCTCTGTATTCTTCTCTCGTGCTTTCTCCTTTCCTCCATCGTCTTAGCAGTGCAGTCAGATCGCGCGTAAAAGTTATCCCCTCTCTAGTCTCTTACGCGCCCACCACACAATCATAGTAGCGCGTGTCCGTGAGCGAGCGACGCTCGGACATCTTCGGAAAGAGCCGAGCGCGGTCGAAGTTTCCTGACCGCGCCGTCGGCAGCTACACCAATACATGGACGCTGAGCACGTTCATGCGCGGCCAAGCCGAAACGAAGGCTTCGAGGGAAAAAAACAATCTGAGCACGACTCGCGCGTGACGTCACCCGACGGCACGCGCGAGGGTTTTAGGTGATTTCAATGCTTATTTAGTTCTTGATTCTCTGCGTTATTAATGTATACAAAAAAATGTATCGCGCACTCTGATCGCTTATTTTTTTAGTTTATACATTAAATTAAATATAATAATAAATCTAAATTACAACTTATTTATCTCCTAAAAAATGGTTTACGCTTTACTAACACCCGTCCTTATGCCAAATAAATTATAATTCATGAAAGTAAGCGGAAATATATTTATATTCGTATTATTATATTAATTCTCATACTTTAATCAAGCGATAAAGCATTATCCCTAAAAACAAGCCAATCATCCATCCGGCCGCGAATCGTAAGTACTAGAACATGCACATTTTCTACAAGCGATGAGATGGTCCCATTGGTAGCGTTCCTGGCTTCGGTATGCAGGGGAGCCTAGTGCAAATTTTTCTCCAAATTTTTTCATAATTTCTCATATTTTAGTCATATTTAAGATTTTCGGAGAAAAAATGATTTAAAACAGATTCAAGTACTGGTCTATTTCCCAAAAATACATTTTTTTTACTGAACATTCATGATTTCTCATTTTTTTCCCGGGAATTTCTCTTTTTCCTATGACCTGAGTAAACGGCTGCTAAAATATTACAAAATGGCAACACTGCAGCAAATTCTTCTGAGGCATGTTGAACTTGTGCCAATTTTAATCTGGACGAAATGATTTTTTTTTAATTAAATCTAGATGACTGTAGCTAGTGAACCACGTAGAGGATTTTGAAAATATTGATTTTTGAGTAATTGCCGAGTATTTGACTAAAAATGTTCAATTTTTTAAAGACAGTTATTTGTTAATAAATATTGTTTAAATTAACTTATCAAAAATCCCCTACGTGGTTCAGTAGCTACGCTCATGTAGACTTAATAAAACAAAATATTTTTTTTCAAATTAAAATTGGCACACTTATACTGCGTGCCGCAGAGGCTCGACATGCTTCGGAAGAATTGCTGCAGTGTCGCCATTTTGTCATATTTTCGGATAAAAATGTATAGAAATATACTTAAATATATGCTCAATAAATACCGCAAGTATTATTTGTTTATCACATTTTCTTCCGGCAAAAAAAATATAAAAAATACGCTTCCTGTAAGGCCGTTACAGTGTTGTTACCCCTTAAAGTCTTCATATAATTTCCGAGATTTTCCCGTGATCGTAATTGAAATGATAAAATATTTGGAAAAATTCGGAGAAACTCGGATGTTTGCGTAAAAAGAATTGTCCGCATAACTCCGAATTCTTCATATTTGTTCCAATTCATGGAAAAATACAGAAAAATTTTCCGGAAAAAATTGGAGTTTTTTCGGAAAAAAATTTGCACTAAGGGCGCGGGATCGGGCCCCGCGCTCGTTGCTTTTTTTTTTAATTATTATAACTATTAATTCTTATTCGATTAGTTATTTTTAATCATTAACATTATTATTTTGATTAGTTATCTTTTAGTGTCAAAAAATTTATCGCGCACTTTGACCGCTTATTTTATTAGTTTGTACGTTCATTTAAATATAATGATAAATCTAAATTACAACGTATTTATCTTCTAAAAAATTGTTTGCGCTTTACTCACGCCCGTCCCTATGCCAAATAAATTATAATACATAAAAGTAAGCGGAAATATATTTATATTCGTATTATTATATTCATTCTCATATACTTTCATCAAGCGATAAAGCATGATGATAATGCTTTATCGCTTGATGAAAGTATATGAGAATTAATATAATAATACGAATATAAATATATTTTCGCTCACTTTTATGAATTACAATTTAGTAAGTAAGTAGAGTAAAGCGTAAATAACTTTTTAGAAGATAAATAAGTTGTAATTTAGATTTATTATTATATTTAAATTAACGTATAAACTAAAAAATAAGCGATCAGAGTGCGCGATATATTTTGCGCGATTGCTTTTTCGCTCGAAGCCTTCGTTTTGGCTTGGCCGCACATCAACGTGCTCGGCGTCCATGTATCGGTGTAGCTGCTGAAGGCGCGATCGGGAAACTTCCACCGCGCTCGGCTCTTTCCGAAGATCTCCGAGCGTTGCTCGCTCACGGACACGCGCTGCTATGATTGTGTGATGGGCGCGTAAGAGACTAGAGAGGGGGTAACTTTTACGCGCGATCTGGCCGCACTGCTTCTTAGTTCTTTTTTCACCTCCTCTTTTTCCCTTTACATTCCGTAACCCACCATCCTTCTCGTGCTGTCCTCCTTTCTGCCCTCTTCTCCTTTGCTCTCCTTCATCATCACTTTCGTTTTCTCCATTATTTCTGTTACCCTTTCCTGCCTCTCTTCTCCTTCCTCTTCTACCCTTCCAATCCTCCTCCTGTATCCCTCCTTTTTTTTCCGACCAACTCTCCCTTCCTTCCCTTCTTTTCTTCTCCTTCTGTGTCCTCCTCTCCTTTCCTTGCCTTTTTTATCTCCACTATGAGCGAGTGGTAGTCCGACTCCATTCTATCTCCGACTCGCCCACTTTCCACCCCTTCCCTTGTCCTCCTATCCGCTATTATATGATCAATCACTGTCTCCCTTCGCCCCCCTGTGTACGCGAATGGCCGCTCTTCATCTCCCTTCACGTTTCCGTTAAAAACCTCCCAACCTACCTCCTTTATCATTTTTATTCGTTTTCTCCCTTCCGTGTTTATTTTCCTGTCCTTCGATTTCTTTCCTTTTCCACTTCGTCCTTTTCGTCTCCCTTTCCTCGCCCTCCTTCTCTCTCCGTCCTTGCATTTAAGTCCCCCTCCTCAACCAACACCCTTCCTTCTACGTTTTGCCTTTCCATGAACTCCCTTAAAATCTCTATCTTTCTTTCTATGTCCCAATTCACGTACACCACTATTATTGTCCATGTCCCCTCCGCGGCTCCTATTTTCACCGTCGTTACCCCTCCTTTTTCCCTCCTACCTTTCCTTTTTTCCGGTTTCATTTCCCCTGTCACCCCTATTAACAAGTGCGATACAGTCAGAATTTTCAGAAAATCGATTTTTTAAACATTTTCTTGAAGTAAGATGTTTCGAAAATATTCCCTAAAAATTTCCTGGAAATTTCCCTGAAATTTCCCGGAAAGTCAATCCGATGAATAGTTTCCTGGATATCCCACAATTGGTGAAGGGGCGTCAGGTCCCCATGGCAGATAGCGGGCGGCAGCTGCAAGCAACCGGTTTCGACCCCCCCCCCTCCTATTATATTCTATAAATAGTCTTGGTGGTAACTCCAATTGTTATGGATGCCATAAAACCAATTTATGAAGATCTGAGTAATGATAATTTACTCTCTAGGTGTATCGGTCGCTTCAATTAAAACAATAACGAAATCTTCAATCAGCTAATTTGGAAAATAGGCCCAAAAACAGTGTGTAGTAGCAGTACTATTGTAGAAATTGCTGCATATGTTGCTGCTTGTGTATTTAATCAAGGTACACACTGTCACGTGGCTATTTTCCGGGCTCCCCGGAAAACCCGTGAAGACGTCCCTCCAGCTCGACGCTCGCCCCGAACGCGGACCCATAAGAAATTAGGGCCAATTTTATTATTGTTATTTATTTATTTGCGAGACACCCACGCGCACACACACATTACGGATTCTCAGGAAGGGGCGTGGCGACGATCGGTTGGCACAATCGCCGGTCCTTGGTGCTGAACGTGACCGATCGTGGGCCAGGGCTTATGAGCTACAGATCAGACGCATCATCGAGGCGGGCACCATGCCACCAACCGGCGAGAGACAGACTCCCATGTATTCCGCAAAGTTCCCTAAAGGAAGTCGCTGTGGCGGCGCGTGGTCTCGGCATCCCACGCGTCGAAAACACGTTACGCGAATCGGTCGTACCGGCCGCATGGGGAACTTGGGACTGGCGACATCATTTATCGACGGCCAAAATCCACTTCTCGACTCGGACGGATTTATCTGCCTGAAAAGCATCGGCAATTGCCGCCTCGACACCGATCATTCCGCTGTCGACCGTCATTAAACGATCCATCGATCGAACACCATCAGTAGTTAGCACACCGTCGTTACGTACTCCCTCCACCCCTTTGTAACACACACACACACACACACACACACACACACACACACGCGCGCGCACACACACACACACACACGCACGCACGCATGCACGCGCGCACGCACGCACGCACGCACGCACGCACACACACACACACACACACACACACACACACGTACCGACACACACACACACGAACCGACACACACATGCGAACACACAGGCGGGTGGGAACACGCCCCCCTCCCCTGAAAGAACATTCGGGAAAAATTAAGAGAAGGGGAGAGAGCCGACGTTCCGCTCGCAATTAGGAAAAATTAGAGGAACTTCGCCGTTGAGTGTCGAGCAGGACGGTGGCGGCGTTCGGAGGAGGCGTTCGTTTTCCCCTTTTCGGTTTTTCGTTAGTTTTCTTTTTGTTTTAATCGTGAATCACGCGGTCCGGGGTCACGGCGGAGGGCGCGCGAGTTTGTTGTTTCCGCGGGGAAAACTAAAAGTGAATGCGTTAGGGTGGGTGTGAGTGCAGTCGTCGACGTCAAGTGTGAGGGTAACGGAGTGCGAGTGTGACCGACGGCAAGACCGCCCTTTCCCCGCGGAACCGTTTTAGTTTGCGGAAAGAGAGAGAGAGTAAGAGAGAGAGAGAGAGAGAGAGAGAGAGAGAGAGAGAGTAAGAGAGAGAGAGAGAGAGAGAGAGAGAGAGAGAGAGAGAGAGAGAGAGAGAGAGAGAGAGAGCGAGAGTGAGGGAGCGGGAGTGGGAGCGGGAGCGGGAGCGGGAGCGGGAGCGAGAGCGAGAGAGAGAGAGGGGAGACTAAATTGTGGTACTTTCGTTTATTATGTCCGTTTTGGTTGTTTTATCGCGCGTGTGCTTAAATTTCCTTTGCCTCTAACCCATCCAGCCCATCTGCCACGACCCAAGGCTGCAGCTAGCCGGCAACTTGGGTGACCTCGGGTCGTACTTCGTCCGGCTAATTTTCCCGGCAAGCCACCACGGCGGCTGGCGCCCTTAAATAAACCGTCGGAAAAATAGGAGGTCCGTTTTGTGACGTTTTGGGAAGACGCATTGTCACACATTGTTACTGATCATGAATACCATTGGCATTAATTGTTGACCCAATTCTCACCGGTACACAGAACGAATCGCTTCTCAACGTATAGACGTGACTGACAAACGCGGAAACGATAATACCCGGGAAGGGAGAATGCTTCGAAGGCAACAACAAATTGATATTTTGGAACCTTCCACATTGGCAGAAGCTCTATTGTATGGTATATAGTATTGGATTTCTATAGTACATAAATCAAGTGTAAAATTGGAAAACTCTTTCCGAAATTTTCAAAAATGTATAACTCAAAAACTATGAACTTTAGCAAAAGTTTCTAAAGAATACTTTCGTTTTGAAATTGCCCAAAATGTTTAAAAATAATAATTCAGCTCGAAAAACGTTAATTTTTTTGGAAATTGTTTTAACAATTGGCTATAACAATTCAATGTTTGACTTTCCAGCAAAAAATTGTGATATTCGGATTCAGCGGATCAAAATACATAAAAAAGTTTAGCTTCATCCATCGAGCTCAAAATTTTACGGACATATAGTACCGTATCCACATCGAAAAACTTTAAAAGCGTTTTTCTCGAAACTATGTTTTTCAAGTCGGGGACCACTATAATTCAAAAACCACTCGATGGAATTTGATGAAATTTGGTGTGATTATTGACAGCATTAAAAAATAGTACTTAATCGAAGGGTTTTGATTTTTTTGAAGATTTATATATGTTTTTAACAATAAACGTTCGATTTTTTTGTTGAAAATCGAAAGTTATCTGTCGAAAGCCGCCATTTTGTTAATTTTTGAAAAAAAAGCTTCGATTAAGGACTAGATTTATTATGAAACTAATGATTTTTTTTTGTTTTTTTTTTAATTTCAGATGATCCAGTAAAATTTTATGATGGTCACCGCAAAGCACTACATGCCGAAAGAGGGTCCGACAAAGATGGCGATATTTTTATAAATAATCAATATTTTTATTTGAAAATTTGTACAAGTCGAGTTGAAATATAACATAAAAAGTCTGTGTAACCACTTTTGTGAAAAAAACTTAATTGCTATAAAAAAAAAAATACTGAAAATGCTCGGTTTTTCACGCTTCTGACTGCATATATCCCCTTAACATCACTCCTCTGGCTCTAGCAAATGTACTGGGCCGGTTCTGACACGGGAATCTCAGGGGGAGCGGGGTGGCAGGGTCCAGCGCGGGGAAGCCACGTGCCTGGTGAAGGGGGTAGCCGACCGTGAGTGTGTGGAGGCATGGAGGGGGTATGCCGGAGGTCTTTGCGGTGGGGGGAAGAGCCTGACGCGGGACAGTGGGTGTGTGACGTAACATGGTGGGGGAGGGAGATAGGGTCTAGCGTGTAAAGGGAGGGAATTCTCATGTGTTAATGAGAATTCTAGAAGTTCATAAAGAATAGAATAATCGTTTATAGATAATAATAAAAATTTACAATAATAGCGTATGTGTGTGAGTGAGTGTGTGCGTGCGTGCGTGCGTGCGTGTGTGTGTGTGTGTGTGTGTGTGTGTGTGTGTGTGTGTGTGTGTGTGTGTGTGTGTGTGTGTGTGTGTGTGTGTGTGTGTGTGTGTGTGTGTGTGTGTGTGTGTGTGTGTGTGTGTGTGTGTGTGTGTGGTTGTGTGTACACGCGCGTGTGTGGGTTTCTTAAATGTTAACGCCGACGGCATTATGCTGAAACAAAACAATACACACAATTTTTTTAATCAATCTATATAATCCATTTTTTAGCATGATGCTAAAATTCAGAAATTATACATACAATCAGCTGAAAATCCCTAAGATGATTGCGTGTAAGTCCGCCCCATTACAAATCTCGCCGATTCTTCAGACACGTCTCAACAAGTCAGGGTTGAAGCATTTTTTCTTGGTTAATGTTACGTCCGGTCCCACGGAGAATTTTTCCTTTTTTTTTTATATATATATACTTTTGTAACGACGCCTCTGCGCGGTGTCGGGTGCAGCCCGCCCGAGTACGGCCGGATGCACTCTGTCGGGTTTCGCTGATTAAGGATCGCCTGATCGCGAAATCCGCCGATTGGGCGCTCTCTGGCCTTGGAGTTTCTGCCGTCCGACTTCGGGAGCGGGCGAATATTTTCCGTGGACGTCGACAAAAACCCCCATCGAATCGATGGCGAAGAAGCCTACCTCGGTTCAGTGGTGGTGAAGTCGAACAGTTCCGATTTGTCCACGGTTCGCTCCTGGAGTCGGAGAAAACTCCTAGTAACAGCAGTACTCGCGGCGGTGTAATAAGTCCAGGCTAGCAACCCGGCGGACCCGCACAGAGACGTCAGTCTTTACTAGTAACGTAGTTAAGTAACGACATACTCGCGGCGGTGTAGTAAGACCTGGGTAGCGACCCGGCGGACCCGCATAGAGACATTGATCGTTACTTTAGGAAACCATATTTATCACCGAAATTTATTCTCTAAAATATCAAATAACTATCGAGCCAGTGATAAAGGTGCGGGGCCTACATTCAAGCCCCGAACAAAATAGAGGACACATAAGTTGAGCGTTAGAGCGTAAGAGTGTGTGTGTGAGAGAGAGTGAGTGCGCGTGTGACGAGACCGCGGGGGAAATTGTCCCCGCGCAACGCGACCTACTGTAAGTAACATTAATAAACCCTAAGATCATTTAGTTTGTTACCCCCAACCTCTTTGTTCATTATTCGCAACTTTACTTCCGATTCATCCGAAAACTCCTTTCCCAAGTCCCACTAGCGGAGAGTGCCGGGCCCGTATGGGACGTGCGGCAAAATCCCAATATTGAACGGGGACCTTCAGAACCCGAATAAACATAAAATAAAATCGTCCCTTCTGGACGTAACAAATTGGTGGCAGCGGTGGGATACTCTGCTTGCACGGCGCACGAAGAGACTAGTGGGATTTAGGAAACGTCGTTAATAAATTTAGAGAAATATTCCAAAAAAAAAAAAATCCAATCACATTTTATCTTATCGAATCCGTGATTTGAGTATCGAATTTTCCAACTCCTCCGTAGTATAAAAATTAGTTAAAATGAATAACGGATCTCGGGACAATACCACCGGGGCTGGGGCGGGACTGGACGGTTCGCTTAATGAAACCGTAACCCCGGCCGATCTATCGGTAATACTTAGTGGCATCAACCTGACAAATAGACTGGTGTCCATACCCGAGTTTGACGGGACCTCGATACCCCTCGGTGACTATTTGCAAAATATCCAAAATGCAGCCGCGTCTGTACCAGCCAATCAAATAGCCGAATTCGTAACGGGGGTATTGAGCAGGCTACGGGGCGAGGCGCGCGCTTGCGTACAAGGTCAGAGAATCAGAACGGTTACAGAATTAACGTCTGCTTTACGCGACGGTTTAACCCACCGACGAAATTTCAACTCTTGCTTGGGTAGACTCTACGGATTGAGACTGAAACAAGGTGAAACACCTCGGAGCCTGTATCTCCGAATTCTCAGGTTAATGAGCCTTGCTCGGACCGCCTGGAGAGAAGAATTGGGAACAGAGACTTCCGAAATGAATGTTGATCCGATAGCGACCCTGGCCCTTGAATCTTTCCGTCAAGCGTTACCCTCGCGACTAAATGAACTACTCTACATCGCGAAACCAAAATCTCTCCGAGAAGCGCTTGAAATGGTAGAGGATCTATCCTCGGACTCGCTAGCCGGGACGGCCGAGCCAAAGTATGGGGAACGACCGCGAACCCCCGTCGGCGACGCCCTCGCGTTAATCGCCAGAACGGAGACAAAACCAAGAGATTCGCGTTCGTCTTCCCCCGCGTCCCGCCCTGAATCGGGACGGGAGCGGCAAAAGGAGCCAGCACCCCGATTCAGTAGTCCTGGAAGGTCGGAACATTTTCGACCCTCGGGAATACTGAAGCACCGAGACGATTCGCCGGCTAGATCAAATCGACCAAGGTCACCCGATGACCGAGGTAGATGCGAGCGACGCTATTGTTGCTTGCGCGGTTCAGGTTGTGGGTGCTGCCCTTGGAACCAGCGAACCCCTACCCAATATCGCAAAGGCGGTGGCTGTAACCATCGGTACTGCTGTGCCTATACCGGTGGGTGCAATTGCTGTCCTTGGACCGCCACCACCCAAAGATATACCCGCGGCGAACGCTCAACATCATCGCCCGTCGCGGATCAGCGTGGCCCGCGACCCCAGAGTCCCGAGCCTTTAAACTCGAAAGGGGCTCGTCGTCCGGACACGGCGAGCCAGCCCTCCTTTACCACCCACGACAAACGCACAGTAAAATTTCAGGACAGACGTTAATACGGGAATATCCCCCATCCAATTCCAAAAACGGGTCAAGGGATTCCTCGTCAGAAACTGAGGACGAGATAGAGTCCCCGGTGGTTACACTAGCTGCACCGGAGCGCGTTAATGGAGTCCAGAAATTTTATTGTGACTCCGGGTCAAGTTTAAATTTTATCAAACTTCATGCCCTCCGTGATGACGTCAGGTACGACACCGCGAAATCGCGGGAATATGTCGGTCCAACGAACGAAAAGGCGTGGTCGATGGGAACGGTAAAGTTGACAATAAATGATCAACCCCACACCTTTCACGTTGTCAAGGACTTCGTGACCGAAAGTAATGGATTGCTCGGTAGACCCTTCATGCGCCGCGAAAAGGCCGAGCTATCGTTTCATCATAATGCTCTCGTAATGACGAGTGATCCAATTCGCTCCCGACCGTTTTTAACACATGATTCGCCGCGAGCGATCTCCCACGTGCCGCGTAAAAAGGTTATTACCATCAAAGCAAGGACCCGGAAACCTTTGGCAGTTGCTGTCACGAATTCGGATCTTTGCGAGGGTTATTTGCCACGAATCGAGACCGAACCTGGACTATACATTGGCAACGCTCTAGTATCTCAAAAGAACGGGATTTGTCACGTTCTTGCAATAAACACACTAACCCATGACGTGGATATCGAGGTCACACCGCAGGAAATATTGCCCTTCGAATATTACCGGGCCCATCCAAGCGAGGACAGTGGTTCGTCGGACGATGAGCCGTTTCCGCCGACGGACCGCCTTTCGGCAGTGCTAGAAGCTTTGCGTTTGGACGGGCTGAATGACGTCGAACGCGCTCACGTCCGTGGCATCGTCGAAGAAGATCCTATGAGATTAAAATTGCCTGGCGACAAGCTACCTGGTACGAGCCTTGTTGCGCACCGGATACCGACAGAAGATGATTTGCCGGTGAACACTCGCCAATACAGATTTCCTTCCATTCATCGAGATGAAGTCGAAACACAAATCGGCAAGAAACTCGAGAATGGCGTAATCGTACCATCGCAGTCCCCGTATAATTCACCGGTATGGATTGTACCAAAGAAACCCGACTCTCAAGGCCGGCCGAGGATGCAAATGGTGATAGATTTTAGGAAGCTGAATGAAAAAACTATCTCTGACTCCTACCCACTACCAAATATATTCGATATATTGGACCAGTTGGGCGAGGCTCAGTATTTTTCAACCTTCGATCTGGCGAGTGGTTTTCAGCAAATTCCCATGGATCCGCGCGATAGCACTAAGACCGCATTCTCAACACCGAACGGCCATTATGAGTACGCTCGTATGCCCGAGGGCTTGAAGAACGCACCCGCGACCTTTCAGCGATTGATGAACAGTGTACTTCGAGGTCTCCAAGGTGCCGAATTATTTGTTTACCTTGTCGATATCGTCGTATTCGCTCGATCATTAGAGGAACATGACGTTAAAGTTCGGCGATTAATGGCTCGGTTGCGGCACGCAAATCTCGTACTTGAACCCGATAAGTGTGAATTTCTGAGAAGGAAGTGTGCTATCTCGGCCACGTAATTGGGCGAGATGGTTTACGGCCCGATCCCCGTAAACTTGAGGCTGTAAGGCGCTTCCCGACGCCGAAAACAGCGAAAAATATCCGACAGTTCCTCGGACTCGCGGGATATTACCGGAGATTCATCGAGAATTTCTCCGGTCGCGCCAAGCCGCTGTCCGACCTCTTAAAAAAGGGTAGGCAGTTCGAGTGGGGAAGTGCACAGCGGCAGAGTTTCAGGGATCTACGTAAGGCCCTATGCACAGAACCGATACTTAAATTCCCCGATTTTAACCAACCATTCAAGCTTACCACGGACGCGTCGGATTATGCGGTCGGGGCAGTGTTAAGTCAAGAGCACGATGGCTTTGACTTCCCAGTAGCCTATTTTTCCCGCATACTCCTACCCGCCGAGGTAAACTATGGCACGACAGAGAAAGAGTGTCTCGCTATAATGAAGGCTTTGGAGCATTATCAGCCGTATTTATATGGGCGAAAATTTAAACTTGTCTCCGACCACGAACCACTCAAATGGATTGGGTCTATGAGCGATCCGGGCAAAAGATTAGTACGGTGGAGACTGAGCCTCCAAAATTACGACTACGAGTTTATTTATAAACCCGGAAAGCTGAACATTAATGCAGACGCTCTTTCCCGTAACCCCATAAATCCACTATCATCAGAATCTAGCGAGTCGGAGGAAACCGATCGTCCACTTATGGTACTCCCTATAGATAACAGGAGACCACGGCTGCACTCCGCTCCGAATGAACCTCGCGCAGGGCAAGGAAATCCGAGACACCCCGACCCTACTGCTCGGAGCCCCGTGGCCTTGCGTACGCGGCAACGAACAGCTGACCCGAACGCGGTACGAGCGAGGCCGAACTATGTAGAGTCTTCCGGGACGAGTTCGGGGGAGGAACGGCGGCCGATACAGCGGCTCAATCGCAGCATGCTCCCTGCCCCTCTCCTTCCTTCGAAACGAAGAATTCTTAAACGGCCTGCACAGCTGGCCGATAAGAAACTTTGCCCACCTCCAGTACCCGTAGATGCCAGACCCACTACAAGATCTGTGGGTCACAAAGACGCGATTGTTTCTGTCGATTGCCCTCCTAGCGAATCGGAGGACAGTACATCAGTGGAGGAGATCGTCCCCGATGTAAATCAATCCATTCGCGAGGAGTTGCAACGCACCTTCGGAAAATTCGACGAGTCGTTGAAACAAATCGAAGAGAAGTTTTGCGAGAATCAGGAACAATCCACTGATCTTGTTGAGATATCCTTGCCTAGACACCTTTCGGATGGCGAGGAGGTCGATGACACAACCCGTGAAGTACTTAATGACTTGGATCCTATCATAGATAGAGACGATCATGTACTTCGCAACCGGCTAAAAAAATTATCCGAGCGGCGGCAACAGCTCACAGAAGAGAAACTGCTGCGAAGAGTTAGCTTTGTAGGGCCCCGTTATTCACGCGGGAGCGAGCGAGACAGCGAGGCAGACGACGAGGGTGAAGAGCACGGAGCGTCGATTGCAGTCTCGACGCTCTCGGAAGGGGCGGGCAGCAAACTCCACTCGAGCGCCTCATCCCATCTCTCTCCTCCAGGCGTACAACCGTCATTGAGGCCTCGCGTCGAATTTCATCCGACCAGCCACGAGGCGACTGCGAGGCTGTCACCCGAGTGGGACAAGGAGAGGTATATGACGATGTCTCCAAAACAAAGTCGCTCGCTAGCGAATGCCCTATCTCCGCGTGGTCAGCTGTTGCCTCGCAACGAGTTAGCCGCTCCCTATTATGATGCCGCGTCGGGTGAATCCGACGTATCAAATTCACTATCGAATCCCAATCCCAGTAAAACGAACTCGGAAATTGTTGGGGACCGTGAAAACCTCACATTCCGGAGGGATAATTATGTACATTTCATCTCTGCTGACGGCGAGTTGACTACCCCAATAGGTAAATTATTATCGGATCTGGGATTGCTCGACTCCGAATCCATACGGGAGAAAAGTTTGGCGGTTGGACAAATTGCGGTGACGCAGAATGGACAACACCGAATTTTTAGTGTCGTAATCAAAGCCCGGTATTATGATGACACAAGTCTCGATAAAGTCCGGGACGGTCTGAAGACTCTTGAACGG
The DNA here is from genome assembly GCA_963210295.1 of Ophion ellenae. Taxonomy (NCBI): domain Eukaryota; kingdom Metazoa; phylum Arthropoda; class Insecta; order Hymenoptera; family Ichneumonidae; genus Ophion; species Ophion ellenae. The sequence continues at coordinate 12,127,086 of OY723392.1, forward strand.
GAAATGAGTCGATTGAATGTGAAATCATTCCGCATATCCCGTCATGGCGATTTCACGGACGAACTTGCCCCAGACAAGCTCCTATCCCTTATCCATTCTCTTTTCGAGAATAAGGGAATAAGTGTCGCGCTCTGCTATGGGAGGACCCAGGTCCCTCCCCCAGATTTGAAGGAGGCAATAATCAAACAAATGCACTCGAGCCTTATCGGTGGCCATAAAGGCGTCACCAAGACCTATAGGCGAATCCGAGAACGGTTTTACTGGCCGACCCTAAAAAATGACGTACAGAATTATATCCGTCGGTGCAAAAGCTGTCAGGAGCAGAAACTTGTTCGAGCAAAGACTCGCGAACCGATGCTCCTAACAGACACCCCGGCAGACACCTTTGATAAGGTATCCCTCGATACCGTCGGTCCGTTGCCTATGTCACCCCATGGGAATAGGCATATACTGACGATGCAGGATAACTTATCAAAGTACTGCCTTGCTGAACCGATTCCCGACTTAAAGGCCACCACCGTTGCAGAGGCAATAGTGCGTCGGCTGTACAACCAATTCGGAGCCCCACGGGCGATCCTAACCGATCGAGGAACCGCATTAACGAATGGGTTACTGCGGGAAATCTCCAAAATTTACAAGGTTAACCATACAACCACATCTGGTTACCGTCCGCAGACTAATGGTGCGTTGGAACGAAGTCATATCGTTCTAACCGAGTACATCAAGGACTATGCGGATAAATACGATGACTGGGACCGTTTACTACCCTTTGCCGAATTTTCCTACAACACTAGCGTACACGAGGCAACACATTTCACTCCGCACGAGATCGTGTTTGGAAAAACAGCCCGACAACCGAGTGAATTCCCAACCGAAAATCGGCTGGCCACAAGTGGTTCGTTCCTCGTGGAGCTCATAAAACGACAAAATGAAATCCGAGAGATGGCCGGGGAATCCCTGAATAGAGCTAAAGAACGCTCTAAACATTACTACGACCGTAAATGCCACCCTTTTGAAGGAAAGGTCGGGGATCAAGCATACGTCTTGAAAGAACCTCGGAAAGGAAAATTTGATGCTCAATATCACGGTCCCTATAAGATAATATTAATTACCGATAGAAATAATGTCGTTCTCGAGACGAAAACTGGCGAGCGATTCGCGAAACACGTCGATAAGGTCAAGTTAGCTTACGTGTAGTCAGGCCGCAACTATGCGCGTATCAACAGCAAAATGCTGACTGCGATTACCTGCGTCCTTCTCCTTGCGGGCCGTGAAGCGGCCGACTCAACACCGAAGAACCCATACAACAGACTCGAAGATAACGCTGGAATCTCCTAGCTAGAAACATCAACTCAATTCCAGCAAGCAGATTGGGCGAACTGTGTATTCAAACGCACGACTCTACAGCAAAAGGAAACCAGAGATCGAACCTTGGGGGCGAAGAATCGTTGCTCGCTGTAGAAAGAAGAATTCATGCTATAAGCGAGGACCAACAGGAGAGAGAGAGAGAGAGAGAGAGAGAGAGAGAGAGAGAGAGAGAGAGAGAGAGAGAGAAACAACACCTTCTCGCTCTGACCAGCTTCATATATGTCAAGAGCTTGGTTCCTTCTCTCCCTCGGATACATCTGGAAAGGCTTATGCTCGCGAAGAAAGAACTCGCGTCCAGCAAGGGAGCGTTCGCTCGAGCGTCCAGTTAACGTTGTATACGAGTCGAGCCGTGAGGAATTTGACACCGAGACTGCCGATAAACACTTCGAGCCCAGCGAGAGAGGATTTCCCCGACCTCGCCCTATTCCTAACAAAGAATTAACCAGAGCCTCCTTCTACACATTCGGGAGGGGAAACAAAAAGGCGGAAGTGGAGGAGTCCGCTTCATCGAGGAGCAGTCGTTAGTCCTCCTTCAGCTACCATAGAATCAACGTCAAGACCCGAAGTGACCTAAATGGACATTAATCGCATAATCTCGCGCTACGTGCGTCGCGAGGAGTGCCCCGTGTGCGCGCGAGATTTGGGGAAATGTAGCGACCTGTGCGCGTGCATCGTGAATTTTAATATCGCACGCGCCACAAGCGGACTACCACCGTGGTGCGCGATCTGCGACGAGCCGGATAAAGACGACGGGAAACATTCTTACGAATGCTTCCTCGATTTCCGACAAAAGGTCATGCGATTCGGGTGCAGTGCGGGGGTGGAGCGCCACATCAAGCTCGGCACGCGTCTCACCGTTCGCGGCGCCGAGTGCCCCCCCCCCCCCCCCCCCGACTCTAACGCTGCCTCCGACGCGGTCCGTCGCCACCCCGGATCCCTCGAAAGTGATCACCAGGGTGCAGGCAAACTCGAGGCCGCGTGTCACGCAGCCGGCGGCTTCGGGGCGCGACGGGACCCCCCGAATCCAGGTGGTCAATCCCGCCACACGTCAGGGGAACGTGACGGCTGAATGGAGAAGGACCGACCCCGGAACGGAAATGCGGCTCGAAAGTGTCGCCATCACCCGCCCCTGCAATCCATGCCCGGTGTGCGGCAGAAAAGAGAAATGCCCGGGAGTGGGGGCATGTATGGAAAAATTAATCGAGAAAAGCTACCGGCGGAAGGGGAAGGTGACGTGCCCCCTTTGCGGGCTCCGGATCCCTGGCCCAAGATTTGCGGCCCACGGAGGGGGATGCATCACCCGCTGGGATATGGGCAGCAAGCCGTCCACGGGAACGCCGATCGCGACCTACAACCGTTCAGCCGCAGCCATCCCACCACAGGCGGGGGCGCAGGTGAATCAACCGCGCCCTCGTAACCCGCCGATGACGGAGGGCGCCGTAGATATCCCGCGACGTGAAGGACGGAGCCCGGCGCGCCCAGCCACCATCCGGGACGGAAGGATCCCAGACCGGCCACCTCAACGTCCAGGCAGCAGCGGCTGGCAACGATCGGGGAGCTGCTGCAGACCGCCGCAGCCCATCCGGGGATGGCGCAACAGCAGGAGCGGCTCGGCGAATTGGTGACCGCCCTCGCCAATGTGTTATTACGGGACGACTAACTCGTAAGATTTAATTATTACTTATTCGTATATATGTATGTGTATGAGCCAATTTTATAACTCGACGAGGACGTCGAACGCCTAAAGGGGGGGGGGGTGGTTGTTACGTCCGGTCCCACGGAGAATTTTTCCTTTTTTTTTATATACATACTTTTGTAACGACGCCTCTGCGCGGTGTCGGGTGCAGCCCGCCCGAGTACGGCCGGATGCGCCCTGTCGGGTTTCGCTGATTAAGGATCGCCTGATCGCGAAATCCGCCGATTGGGCGCTCTCTGGCCTTGGAGTTTCTGCCGTCCGACTTCGGGAGCGGGTGAATATTTTCCGTGGACGTCGACAAAAACCCCCATCGAATCGATGGCGAAGAAGCCTACCTCGGTTCAGTGGTGGTAAAGTCGAACAGTTCCGATTTGTCCACGGTTCGCTCCTGGAGTCGGAGAAAACTCCTAGTAACAGCAGTACTCGCGGCGGTGTAATAAGTCCAGGCTAGCAACCCGGCGGACCCGCACAGAGGAGTCAGTCTTTACTAGTAACGTAGTTAAGTAACGACATACTCGCGGCGGTGTAGTAAGACCTGAGTAGCGACCCGGCGGACCCGCATAGAGACATTGATCGTTACTTTAGGAAACCATATTTATCACCGAAATTTATTCTCTAAAATATCAAATAACTATCGAGCCAGTGATAAAGGTGCGGGGCCTACATTCAAGCCCCGAACAAAATAGAGGACACATAAGTTGAGCGTTAGAGCGTAAGAGTGTGTGTGTGAGAGAGAGTGAGTGCGCGTGTGACGAGACCGCGGGGGAAATTGTCCCCGCGCAAGGCGATCTACTGTAAGTAACATTAATAAACCCTAAGATCATTTAGTTTGTTACCCCCAACCTCTTTGTTCATTATTCGCAACTTTACTTCCGATTCATCCGAAAACTCCTTTCCCAAGTCCCACTAGCGGAGAGTGCCGGGCCCGTATGGGACGTGCGGCAAAATCCCAATATTGAACGGGGACCTTCAGAACCCGAATAAACATAAAATAAAATCGTCCCTTCTGGACGTACCATTAACATTCACAGCCACATGCGATGGGAATTTTTTTATAGCTTGGATATTCAAAACATAGATGAAAACAACGCATTTCTTGGATAAACTATCAACTTTAGGGATCTATCGTCAAAGGCCTTGAGCGCCGATGTACCATTTGAGCAGAGCTGCAGGACCCCATAAAATAAAACTTTTGTTCCAATACATCCGGATTCGTTATTTTTGTCACATTTTCCTTGAGCAATATATACCAATGCGGTATCGGAAAATCTCTAGGGGTCTGCTGTCCAGAAAAGGGGCACTCCATGGTGGAGGTGAAATTTAGCCAGACTCATAAAGCATTGACTTTTATGATCTCCACACAACGGTCATGGCTTAGACTGGCTTATTATAAAAGAGCATTCTAGTGTTTTCGGATTGTCGTGTATGCGCAATTTGCTTCCAAAACATGGATGAATACGACGTGTTTTTTGGGAAAAAAAACTATTAACTTTAAGGGTCTATCGTCAAAGGCCTTTGATGCCAATTGACCACTTGCGCATAGCTACAGGACCCATAGGGGAACATTCTCCACGTATGTGGATCTTCGCCGATAGACCACTTAAGCACAGCTGCAGGACCCATAGGGGAACATTCTCAACGTATAGGGTTCTTATAACGTGTTTGAACCCGTTTTTCATGATTGGAAAAGTGGGAAGAAGACTGAAAATTTGAGTGGGAGGGTTACGAGGGAGCTTATAATTTCGTCGACCAAGCTCAGATTGCACTATTCCACCACACCATCAACATCTCTCCAAAAAGAGCTTCGAAATGAGAAAAGTGTGGAAAATGGATCTCTCGAGTATAAAAAGGTCAGCCTCATAGTGGAATTGCTCCGAACGAAGAAGCTGTCAGAACTCCGCGATCAATCGAATAATGCAATCTCCTACATGGGAGCGGTACAAACCAAGTTTGGGAAATGCTACATCGTAGACATCGTGAATGAGTTCACGGTCCTCTTACCAGCGTGACTTATGGGAGGCCTATGACCAAGATTTCAAAACGTTCGAGAGTATACGGAAACTGGCAGGCGATGGTAAACTCTACATGACGTATATGGGCGAAAAATAAAACAGCGTCGAGTTTTACCGACTTTGAACACACCGTGGTGGAAAAGACAGAATTCCCTGGGACACCATTGTCGAACGGCTATTCGCATCATCGAGAGTATGCTGCAACTAGCAGGCAATGCAACTCTACATGCAGTTGCGGAAAATACAACAGCGTCAAGTTCCATCGCCTCTGAGCATGGTAGAAAAGACAAAATTCGTTGGAACACCATCGTCGAATAGCCGTCCGCATCACAATCGTCTCGCCTTCATTTTCGACGTGTTGACTATGTAAAAATGTATAAAAATTTGTCATAGAATTGTAAATGAGGGAGAAACTGCTTTTGCCGTAGAATAAATGAATAATACAAATGATATATATTTTTATCGAAATGTTTTTTATTAATGTACAAAAATCCCTCGCACACACAAGGCTTCGTATACACTCAACCAGTAAATTATTGTATAAAAAAAAACTGAGAGGCAATGCTATCAGTCTTCTAATATAATCAACCGAAGATGAAGACGGCAAAATATATCTGTTAAGTTGTGAAACTGTTTTTTCTTAGTGCGAGCGCCCGCGTCCTATACCTTCACGACCTATCACTCTACATATGCATCATAAGCGGGATCGTTATGTACGCTCACACTTGAGAGCCCATACATATATAACAACAACCATAGTATGAAGACAACGGCCCGAAAAAAATATACATTTTTAAAAAATTCTACAAAGATCTGGTTTGCATCCCTAAACGATAACATATATATATATATATATATATATATATATATATATATATATATATATATTGCCACGTGTTCCAGTATGTATGAAGTCCAGCCTGTCATGAATCATAGGGCTCTTCGCAGAGCAATATCAAACCGATTCAAATGACACTTAAGGCTATACGGTTCTTACCAAATCAGCCACATGGTTCAGGCATTTTTTTCTTCGTTGACGTTCGAAGCCACCCTCCTAGCATAGGGACAATTTTTTTTTATTACATTGAGCTCAACTAATGCCTTGGATACCCAAAACACATATACGAAGACGACGTATTTATTACAAAAACAATCAACTTTAGGGATTAATGGCCGGAGCCTTTTTTAGGCTTCGACCGCTAATCCCGCTGCATGCGCCATTTGAGCACAGATGCACTCGAGGTCTGGATTACTCACAAAATAATTTATTTTTGGTCCCGTTGAACCCCAATCTGCTCGTTCTGTGTATGTATTTATTTATCATACTTTCCGCGGTAATAGATATCAACGCGATATTAAAAACTCTGATGGCGGTGATTCGATTACATTTTCCGACCTAGAAGGGAACGACGAAAATATTTCTGATGGGAGACCATTTTTAATCATCGACAGCGCTCAAAAGTGGCCACCGTTTGAATGAAGCAATGAGTTAACATAATCTCGCTGGAAAGACTTTTCAACTCCCTAATATGGGGAACATCAATGAACCATGAATGAGAATAAATCTTCCACACCCATGCCGCGCTCTTAAGTTCGGTCGAAGACTTTGCTGCGTGGGAGCAACGGATCGTCGAGTTCAATAAATTACTGAAAACGCAAAGCCGAATTAAGCGCCATCGATTATCAACTGAACATCAATATTCATTGATAGTCCGAATATCGCATCGGGAAGGATTGAAGTATTCCATGTACAGGTATGGTACTGCACATACGCATAGGTGCAGGACACAGCGGTGATGGGTTAATGTAGCGAGAAATCGACTTGAACGGGTGATGGTCTATACTTCAACCCCTGCTCGATGAATTTCAACAACGTGAAAGTGGTTGAGCTTTACGAAAAATCCGTAATCTGACAATAAATGTAAATAAGTATAGACCAATACGCGTTGAATGTTATATCTCATTGACGCGGGAGAAAATGATTATGAGATCATACACGTCTCGCATGGATGACAGTGGCAGCTTTATACCCAGCTGAATGAAACAGTGACCACGTATCTTCTTACACACATTATTCAACAGTATTGAATCTACCGAATATTGGATTCCCAGTGACCATAGGTCAAATAAAAAATAAAAAAAATTGTGCTTCAAAACAATCTAACCATCAACGTGTATACCATCAAAAAAAGGCATTGCTCCGATTCACGTGACTCAATATAAGAAGAAAAACCATATCAATTTGCTGTACATACAAGATACCGAGGATAACCATGTATGACATTTCACATACATTAAGAACCTGTCCTGTGACCGCCGAACAAAACAGAGACAGACATTGAAAAATATATATGCCATCGGTGTGTGAAGTTAACATAATTACTATATCGTTATATGTGCTAGACGAATTAAACAACAGTCCATTTTTTTTTTGTTGTTTGCATTACTTTAGATCAGAGGATAAACTGCAATCACACGAGGTCGATTGTGGAGCAATAAAGAACTGCACCATCCGACTATCAAATTATACCAATAAGTGGCTCTAAGTCACCAACTCCAGTCGGAAAGAACGACATCCACTCATTGTAAATGCCTGTTTGGAGTTTTTTGCCTAATGATAGAGAGTAGATGAGAGTATGTCAAGACTGATGAGAAGAACATAGCCGAGGATATGTATCAGTATCATGATATATTTCGTATTGAATACTGCATGTGTTGTTCATATGACGAATCGCCATCGTAGTATTAATCACATCACAGCGCTGATTCCATGTCATGGTTTGTGGAAGAACTGGAAAAACTAGCGCGGTGCATAAAATACATTTTCTGCGACAATCTATGGTCGTCGTTAATTAATTCTAATACGTTGGCGCAATGACAATAATTGTGTAATCAGTTTTTATCCATCATTAGCAGCAGAAGTTGAATTACTCAAGATAAAATAGCGCATGCCCCTCATAATTTCAAATGAAATTAATAAATTGTCATTGCTTCGAACATGGGAAAGTGGGCAATACTTGAGTTTGAGTTTTCGCTCTTAGGATCTTTAGAAGCATCCACTGCTGCAAAGCACAAGGAAATATTCATGGATCGTACAAGCTGCCTCCCCAGCTAGAGGAATCAAAATATGTAATTTCTACGGCGCAAACTGGTAAAAAACAATTCTATTGCAAAGGGCATTACATTATTCACTGACTGCAAACTCACCAGGGTTAAAGTTTATCGCAATTCGGAATTCCATCCTCACGATGACTCCAATTTGGACTTCAACAAACAAAAAAAACAAAATGTATCATTTTTGCGGCGCAGACTGGTAAAAAAATCTATGGCAAATGACATTACATGATTCACCGACTACAAACTCACCAGGGTTAAACTTTATCTCAACTCGGAATTCTATCCTCACGATGACTCGAATTTGGACGTCAACAAAAAAAAAAAAAGTTTCGCCATGTCATTCAATATGTACTCTCGATTTCGTAAATATCATTACGACTGTGATAGTGATCGTTCTTTGCTTACAATCGCCAAGTTTTAATGCAACGGCCCGCTCACCGTTAATAATTGATCGCATCAGAACGAGCCTGTAAAAAGTGCTACCGTAGATGTGTGAATAGAGTTCGAATGCAAGGAAGATTCACCACCGAATACAACTGCATATTGTTTTAATCTTACACGATCGCGTTGTTAAATATTGTCCATTGACCGGCATTATCCGTACAATTGTGTAGATTAGCAAAATATCCCCGGCTAAATGAATAAACAATTAAAAAATAAGTTTCTCAAAGATCAACGTCAGTCATGATTGGATCTTGTCATCGACTAGATCACGCTAAAATATAGTCGTTATGACTGTGCTCACGTTTGTGGATCTACAAGGATTCATTGTTGGAAGGAACTTTATCGTGAAGGAAGTAGCAATTCTGAGAGCGGGATGCGTGCTCTCCCATTACATTTTCGCGAGTCCCATACCATGGAGACTTCTCACAAAATCTGAGAGATTGATTCGCAATCATCATGGTCTAAAGCGGGCCTATGGAAACGTTCCATATAGCATGGCGGGACGTTCAATAACGGCTGCAGTTGAAGGTCTGAAAATCTGAGTGGTTGATTCGCAATCATCATGGTCTAAAGCGGGCCTATGAAAACGTTCCATATAGCATGGCTGGAGGTTCAATAACGGCTGCAGTTGAAGGTTCAACGGCAGACGACATGTGTCCTATCATGTATGTTAAGGGGTTACCCCCACTTGCGATTTTGAAAAAATCGATTTTTTTTATTGCATTCTTTGAAGTATAAGTATCTGAGAATATGTCCTGAAAATTTCAAGTCGATCCGAACAAAATTGCCTGAGATATGAGCGTTGAAAGAGAAGAATCCGTGTTGAAAGAGCGTTGAAAGTGAAACTTTAAACGCGTTTTTCTCAAAATGGCATTTCTGAAGTCGGTGACCAAGATTACTCAAACACTAATGAACCGATCTTCTTAAAATTTTGCAGGCTTATTTAATACATAAAAATGTAGTCTTTAATCGTTCGATTTTTTTTTTCGAAAATATGGCCGTTTTATGGCCAAAAACGGCCGTTTTTTTCGTTAAAATCGAACCATTAACTTTGACGGTCCGCCATTTTGTGAAAAATGAATATTTTTTAAAATCCTTCGATTAAAGACTAGTTAATACTTATATTTGACTAAATCCATCCGCATTTTTTTTTCAGATGATCCACTTCGCCGCAATGTTGGTCACCGCAAACCGTGTATATAAAAACATTATTTCATTGACGGCCATTTGCCACTAAACAATGTAATATTTTTCAATAAAAAAATTACTGAAAGTTCTTCAAGATCTGTTCTTTAAGATGATATATTGATCGATTCAAAAAGTTTTGTAGTTTTTATTTAAAAAATTCATGGAAAAGGCCTTTTTGCGCTACAAGTGGGGGTAACGCCTTAAGGGTCATGAAAAACGAGAATGGCTAGCTGATATACTAAATATGAAAATTGGTCAAACATCTTTAATTGGTGGCTCAATCATAAAGATTCGTGCAAATAAAAGGAATGTGACATTATGTACTTTTTTATTCTCCTCGCCCCGTACTTCGTTATGTCAGCATCATCTGATATCGGATTGTGCAACTGAATACAATATTTCTTCCAAATGTGAAACTTAATTGTTATGTATGGAATTTGATTAAAAATAAATTAATATAATCGCCCAATGATGGTCGAAGACATTCATCAATATACGTTCGATAGATGTTCGAGAGCCGTTTGTTGGAAGTTTACGAGGCATTCGAAGATTTTCGAGAGTCATTCATGAGACGTTCAAGAGACTTCCAAAGATATTCATCAGACGTTTAAAGACATTCAAGAGATGTTCGGAAACATCCATGAGACGTTTGACGACATGCATGAGGGGTTCAACGAGTTTCAAGAGACTTTCAACGACATTCATGACATGTTTGAAGATGTTCGTGAGACGTTCAAGAGACTTTCGAAAACGTTCATAAGACGTTTGAAGACATTCATGAGAGGTTCGAAGACGTTAAGAGATCTTTGACGATATTCATAATACGTTCGAAGACATGGATGAAGGGTTTGAAGACGTTTAAGAGACTTTCAAAGACATTCACGAGGGGTTTGAAGACGTTGAGAAACTTTCGAATACGTTCAAGAGACTTTCGACGGCATTCATAATACGTTTGAAGACATTCATGAGGGGTGCGAAGACGCTTACGAGAGACTTTCAAAGACAATCACGAGGGTTTCTAAAACGTTCAAGAGACTTTCGACGACATTCATAAAACGTTTGAAGACATTCATGAGGGGTTCGAAGACGCTTAAGAACTTTCAAAGACATTCACGAGAGGTTTGAAGACGTTCAAGAGGCTTTCGAAGACGTTTCAGAGATCTTCGACGACATTCATAATACGATCTTCGACGACACCCATAAACCGAAGATTTTCACGACGTTTGAGTTATGTTGGAATTGTTTAGACTTGTTTGGGATTTTTACAGTTTTGCTGAAATTGTTTGGGTTCGTTTGGGATGATCACAGTTTTGCTGGAATTGTTTGGGTTTGTTTAAGATTTTCAGTTTTGCTGGAATTGTTTGGGTTTGTTTTGGATTTTCATCACGTTCAAGAGGCTTTCGAAGACGTTCAAGAGATCTTCAACGACATTCATAACACGATCTTCGATGACATCCATAAACTAAAGATTTTCATGACATTTGAGTATTTCTGGAACTATTTGGGATCGTTTGGGATTTTCACCCAAACAAACCCAAACAATACTAGGAAAACTGTGAAAGTCTCAACAAGCCGAAACAATTCGAGCAAAACTCACACGACATGAAAATCTTCGGTTGATGGATGTTGTCGAAGATCGTATTATGAATGTCGTCGAAGATCTCGCGAACGTCTTCAAAAGCCTCTTGAACGTCTTGAAACCTGTCGTCAATGTCTTTGAAAGTTTCTTAAGCGTCGTCGAACCCCTCATGAATGTCTTCAAACTTATTATGAACGTCGTCGAAAGTCTCTTGATCATCTTCGAACCCCTCGTGAATGTCTTTGAAAGTCTCTCTTAAGCGTCTTCGAACCCCTCATGAATGTCTTCAAACGTCTCATGAACGTCGTAGAAAGCCTCTTGAAACTCTTTGTACCCCTCATGCATGTTTTCAAACGCCTTATGAATGTTTTCGAACGTCTCTTGAATGTCTTCGAACGTCTTATGAATGTCTTCGGAAGTCTCTCTAACGTCTCACGAATGACTCTTGAAAATCTTCCAAAGCCTCGCAAACTTTCAGCAAACGGCTCTCGAACATCTATCGAACGTATACTGATGAATGTCTTCGACCATTATTGGGCGATTATATTAATATATTTTCAATCAAATTTCATACAAACAAATCGAGTTTCACATTCGAAAGAAATATTGTATTCAGTTGCACAATCCGATATCAGATGATGCTGACATAACGAAGTACGGGGTGAGGAGAATAAAAAAGTACATAATGAAACAATTCTTTTATTTGCACGAACCTTTATGATTCAGCCACCAATTAAATATGTTGAATACATTTTGTAAGGCAGAATTGTTTTTATGCTTTTCACATCGTAGAGTAGAACTTCCATATAATTTACTTGAGACATCCATATCGTAAAAGTCGATATTCAACGACTCAGTAACTAGCGCATTTTTCATATTTAGTATATTAGCTAGTCATTCTCGTTTTTTCATGACCGTTAACATATACGATAGGATCCATGTCGTCGTCCGTTGAACCTTCAACTGCAGCCGTTATTAAACCTTCAGCCATGCTATATGGAACGTTTCGATAAGCCCACTAAAACCATGATGATTGCGAATCAACCATGATGCTTCGTATCTCTCAGATTTTGTGAAAAGTCTCCATGGTATGGGACTTGCGAAAATGTAATGTGAGAGCACGCATCCCGCTCTCAGAATTGCTACTTTCTTCACGATAAAGTTCCTTTCAACAATGAATCCTTTTAGATCCACAAACGTGGACACAAGTCATAACGAATATGTTTTAGCGTGATCTAGTCAATGAAAAGATCCAAGCATGACTGACGTTGATCTTTGAGAAACTATTTTTTAAATTATTTATTCACTTAGCCAGGGCGTATTTTGGTGATCTATACAATTTTACGGATAATGTCGGTCAATGGACAATATTGAACAACGCGATCGTGTAAGATTGAAACAATATGCGGTTGTATCCGATGGTGAATCTTCCTTGCATTCGAACTCTATTCACGCATTTACGGTAGTATTTTTCACAGGCTCGTTCTAATGCGATAAATTATTAGCAGTGAGAGGGCCGTTGCATTAAAACTTATCGATGGTTAGGAAAGAACGATTATTATCACAGTCGTTATGATATTGACGAAATCGAGAGTACATTTCGAACGAAATGGTGAAACTTTTTTTTGTTGAAGTCCAAATTCGAGTCGTAGTGAGGATAGAACCCGAGTCGAAATGTTCAGCCTATTTTGCCCCTCCAGATCCTCACAGTGGTAGGAGATAAAGGCCGTAAAGTTGCTTCGTATTCAATATAAAATGCGCTCCTACTTAGGGCCTAGAACGGGAAGAAATTTCCCTTTCCTCCACTTGCAGGCGCTAACGAGAACGTCGATTGGCACACGTATACACGCATACGCATACATGCTATTACGCATATAGATACATATGCCTGAATGCGCGCATGCGTAGATACACGTATATACTTGCACACATACATGCCTAAGCATACACCAACACACGTATACTAGTACCTATACGTATGCATGCGTGCTTGCTATAGGGATCCGCGTATACATGCATACGTGAGGGCAATTCCTATAAATAATATTGTAACTTTTTGCCCAAGATCCATTTCTTCCCCTTTGGAAAGTTGGTGGAGCTGCAGGGGCAAGTTTGAAGCGAATACGAAAGGTTCGCTGGGTGGAAATAATGGAAAAGCCATTGGAAAAGTGCGCCTCTACGTCGAACGCGCGGTCCTACCTAGTCCAACGTATGATGGTTACTGAAAACTATCAGACCCCCTCTTTCGAATGCGACCATCCCCACCCTCCTTTCGTCGAAACAGCCAAATGCGCTATAGGTCCAAACGCAATCAAACGAGGACCTGCAACGACTTCAGCTAGGTTAGGTAGTAGTATAAGAGCCTATGCAGGAGGTATGCAGCCAAGGAAGAGCATGTTAGGAGCCCATAGTAGGACTTCTAGCAGTAGGCAAACTCAAGTGAGGCTGACATAGGGTCAAAGACCTTTAAAATAGGCTGCAAATTTCAACTCGGGTTCCGAATTGAGATAAAGTTTAACCCTGGTGAGTTTATAGTCAGTGAATCATGTACTGTCATTTGCCATAGATTTTTTTACCAGTCTGCGCCGCAAAAATGATACATTTTGTTTTTTTTGTTTGTTGAAGTCCAAATTGGAGTCATCGTGAGGATGGAATTCCGAATTGCGATAAACTTTAACCCTGGTGAGTTTGCAGTCGGTGAATAATGTAATGTCCTTTGTCCTAGAATTTTTTTAGCAGTCTGCGCCGTAAAAATTACGTATTTTGATTTCTCTAGCTGGGGAGGCAGCTTGTACGATCCATGAATATTTCGTTGCGCTTTGCATCAGTGGATGCTTGTATAGATCCCAAGAGCGAAAACTCAAACTCAAGTATTGCCCACTTTCCGATGTTCGAAGTAATGACAAATTATTAATTTCATTTAATATTGTGTGGGGCATACGCCATTGTATCTTGAGTAGTTCAACTCCTACCGCTACTGATGGATGATAACTGAATACACAATTATTGTCATCGCGCTAACGTATTAAAATTAACTACCGACGAGCATTGATTGACGCAGAAAATGCATTTTATGCACAGCGCTAGTTTTTCCAGTTCTTCCATGAACCGTGATATGGAATCGGCGCTGTGATGTAATCGATACTATGATGGCGATTCGTCATACGAACAACACATGCAGTAATGAGTATTAAATACTTCACGATACTGATACATATCCTCTGCTATGTTCTTCTCATCAGTCTTTGCACACTCTCATCTACTCTCCATCATTAGGCAAAAACACTCCAAATAGCCATTTACAATGAGTGGATGTCGGGCTTCCCGACTGGAGTTGGTGATTTGGAGCCACTTATTGGTATCATTTGATAGTCGGATGGTGCAGTTATATATTGCTCCACAATCGACCGCATATGATTGCAGTTTATCCTCCGATCTAAAGTAATGCAAACACCTGCAAAATAATGGATTGTTGTTTAATTCGTCTAGCGACATATAACTGTACAGTAATTATGTGAACTTCACACACCGATGGCATACATTTTTGTGAATATCTGTCTCTGTTTAGTTCAGCGCGCACGAGGCTCGACAGGTTCTTGATGTATGTGAAATATCATACATGGTTATCCTTGATATCTTGTATGTATAGCAAATTGATATGCTTTTTCTTCTTATGTTGAACCACGTGTATCGGAGCAATGTCTTTTTTTGGTGGTATACACATTGATAACGAGATTGTTTTGAAGCACAATTTTTAAAAAAATTTATTTGACCTATGGCCACTGGGAAACCAATATTCGGTAGATTCAATACTGTTCAATAATGTGTGTAAAAAGATACGTGGTCACTGTTCCGTTCAGCTGGGTATAAAGCTGCGACTGTCATCGACGCGAAACGGGTATTATCTCTTAATTGCACATTAATCGCAGCCCTCATAATCATTATCTTCCGCGTTAATGACATACAACATTCAACGCGTATTGGTTTATACTTATTTACATTTTTTGTAAGTTTACGTATTTTGCGTAAAGCTCAACCACCTTCACGTTGTTGAAATTCATTGAGCAGGGGTTAAAGTATAGAGCCTCATGGGTTCAAGTCGATTTCTCGCCACACCAACCCATCACTGCTGTGTCCTGCACCCATGCGTATAGATGCCTGTACATGGAATACTTCAATCCTTCCAGATGCGATATTTGGACTATAAATTACTATTTATGTTCAGTTGATAATCGTTGGCACTTAATTCGGCTTTGCGTTTTGAGCACTTCGATGAACTCGACGATCCATTGCTCCCACGCAGCAACGTCTTCGACCGAACTTAAGAGCGTGGCTTGGTTGTGGAAGATTTGTTCTGATTCATTGTTCATTGTTGTTCTCCATATTGATGAGTTGAAAAGTCTTCCCAGAGAGATTATGTTAACTCACTGCTTCATTCAAACTGGGGCCACTTTTAAGCGTTGTCGATTATTAAAAATGGTCTCCCATCAGAAATATCTTCGTCGTTCCCTTCTAGCTCGGAAAATGTAATAGAATCACCTCCACAAGAGCTCTTAATATCGCCTTGATATATATGACCGCGGAAAGCATGAATAATACATACATACACAGAACGAGGAGGTTGGGGTTCAACGGGACGAAAAAAAAATATTTCGTGAGAATTCCAGACCTCGAGAGCATCTGTGCTCAAATGGCGCATGCAACGGGATCAGCGGTCGAAGTCTAAAAAAGGCTCCTGCCAAAGATCCCTAAAGTTTATCGTTTTTGTAATAAATACCTTATCTTTGTATATGTGTTATGGGTATCCAAGGCATTACTTGAGCTAAATGTAATTTAAAAAGAAATGTTCCCTGTGCTCGAAGGGTGGCTTCGAACGTCAACGAAGAAAAAATGCCTCAACCATGTGGCTGATTTGGTAAGAACTGCCTCAAGTGTCATTCAAATAGGTTTGATATTGCTCTGCAAAGAGAACTATGATCCGTGGCAGGCTGGACTTCATCAATACTGGAACACGTGGCACTATATATATGTTATCGTTCAGGGATGCAAACCAGATCTTTGTAGAATTTTTAAAAAATCCATATTTTTTCGGGTCTTTGTCTTCATACTATGATTGTTGTTAAATTTGTATGGGCTCTAAAGCGTGAGCGTACATAACGATCACGCTCATGAAGCATATGTAAAGTGATAGGTCGTAAAGGTATAGGACGCCGGCGCTCGCACTAAGAAAAAACAGTTTCACAATTTAAAGAGAAATATTTTGCCGTCTTCATCTTCCTTTGATTATATTAGAAGGCTGGTAGCATTGCCGTTCAGTTTTTTTTATACTACAATTCGCTGGTTGAGTGTATACGAAGCCTTGTGTGGGGGAGGGATGTTTGTACACGAATAAAAAACATTTCGATGAAAATATATATGATTTGTATTCTTCATTTATTCTACGGCAAAAACAGTTTCTCCCTTATTTACAATTCGATGACAAATTTTTATATATTTTTACATAGTCCACACATTGAAAATGATGGCGAGACGATTGTGATTGTGATGCGGACTTGGCGCTGTTGTATTTTCCGCACTTGCATGTAGAGTTTACCATTGCGCACCAGTTGCAGCATACTCTCAATGATGCGAATAGCCGTTCGACAATGGTGTCCTAACGAATTTTGTCTTTTTCACCATGGTATGCCCAAAGTCGGCAGAACTCGACGCTGTTTTATTTTCCGCCCATGTACGTCATCTAGAGTTTACCATCACGTGCCAGTTTCCGTATACTCTCGAACGTTTTCGAATCTTGGTCGTCGGCCTTCATAAGTCACGCTGGTAAGAGGACCGTAAACTCATTCGCGATGTCTACGATGTAGCATTTCCCAAACTTGGTTTGTACCGCTCCCATGTAGGAGATTGGATTATTCGATTGATCGCGGAGTTCTGACAGCTTCTTCGTTCGGAGCAATTCCACTATGAGGCTGACCTTTTTATACTCGAGAGATCCATTTTCCACACTTTTCTCATTTCGAAGCTCTTTTTGGAGAGATGTTGATGGTGTGGTGGAATAGTGCAATCTGAGCTTGGTCGACGAAATTATAAGCTCCCTCGTAACCCTCCCACTCAAATTTTCAGTCTTCTTCCCACTTTTCCAATCATGAAAAACGGGTTCAAACACGTTATAAGAACCCTATACGTTGAGAATGTTCCCCTATGGGTCCTGCAGCTGTGCTTAAGTGGTCTATCGGCGAAGATCCACATACGTGGAGAATGTTCCCCTATGGGTCCTGTAGCTATGCGCAAGTGGTCAATTGGCATCAAAGGCCTTTGACGATAGACCCCTAAAGTTGATAGTTTCTTTTTCCAAGGAATACGTCGTATTCTACTATGCTTTGGAGGCAAGTTGCGGATACACGGCAATCCGAAACACTAGATGCCCCTTCATAATAAACCAGTTCAGTCTCGATGACCTAAACACCGTTATGTGGAAATCATAAAAGTCAATGCTTGATGATTCTGGCTAAATTTCACCTCCACCATGGAGTGCCCCTTTTCTGGACAGCAGACCCCTAGAGTTTTTTCAATAATGCGTTGGTATATATTGCCCGAGGAAATCGAGACACAAATAATAAGTCGGGATGCATCGGGACAGAAGATTTATTTTATGGGGTCCTGCAGCTCTGTTCAAGTGGTCCATCTGCGCTAAAGACCTTTGACGATAGATCCCTAAAGTTGATAGTTTGTCCAAGAAATACATTGTTTTCATCTATACTTTGGATATCCAAGCCATACAAAATTTCTCATTAAGAGTGGCTGTGAATGTTACGCAAGAAAAAATGCTTCCATCCTGACTTGTTATAACCTGTCTCTAGAATCGGCGAGATTTGTGATGGAGCGTACTTACATGCAATCATTTGTGGCATCTTCAGCTGATGGTATGTATAAGTTCTGAATTTTAGCATAATGCTAAAAAATGCATTATATTGGTTGATGAAAAAAAATGGTGTGTATTGTTTTGTTTCAGAAGAATGCCGTCGGTGTCATTATTTTTAAAACCCACACACGCGCGTGCACACGCACACACATACCACATGGGGAGTCTGAAACCCCTACGTGGCGTGTCCCCAGGTGGCGGATAGGGGGAGGCCCTCGTATATAAATATAGACATGGATGTAGAAATATCTATATAGATATAGATATAAATATGGAGATATCTATCTAGATATAGATATGGATATGGAGATGTCTATATAGATATATAGGGCAGGAGGCAATTAAAATATCTCCCGTGGACCAAACAGACACGGGGAACAAACCTCGTCAGCAAATGATTGTGGGTAGTCCAATAAAGGATATACCGATTAGGGTGCAGGGGCACGGAACCCCAGTACCGGCGCCTCCAGGGAGTGACCAAGCGAGCTCCCGGGCGTCATCTTCGAACAACCGCAGTACCATGGAGATGGGCCACTTGGCCTCCATGGCGCACAATGTTCCAAGTGAAGAAGAGGAAGAGGAAGGTGGACACCAAAAGGAGATCATACAGTTGGTAGACAGGCACGGAAAGACGCTGGAGAGCCTAGCCTCTTTTATTCAGGAGAAGAAAAACCTCCAGAGCGAGATCCAGCGGTGGGTTCCTATGCTTACCAGTACTTGTAAAGGTATAGAGGACCTGGTAACGTGGAGTGCAAAGCCACAGGTGGCAACGTCGACTGGAGGTACGCAAACCAAGCCGACTCATAAGCCAAGCGAAATCAACTCTCCCTAACAAGGAGAGGAACGATGAAGGCATGGACGTGGACGGTACCTCGACGCAAGTAAGCAAGGCGAAGAGGAGAACGCGGGTTACACCGACATCGATCGAGGGAAAGGAGCCGAAGAAGAAGAAGCAGCTAGAGGAGCCATTGGCGGGTCAATCCGAGAATAAGAGAGGCGAGAGATCAGAGCAGAAGTGGCAGACGCGAGAAAGAAGAAAAGATCGCACAAGATATCCCAGAAGCAGCCTCAGAAGAAGCCGCAGAAACCTTGCGACCGGCCGACTCTGCCCAACGCTCTCGTCATCCACAAAAAGGGTGACTTGAGCTATGCGCACATCTTGAGTCGTATAAAGAAGGATCCGGCACTCAAAGATGCAGGTTATGCGTCCAAAAGGTACGCAGAACGAACGCGGGAGATCTACTGATCGTTCTGAATAAGACGAGCTCAGCCAAAGCACCGGGATTGCGAAACTAATTCGAAGGTGTTCTAGGCGAATCAACAACGGTGCAGAGTAAAGTCCAGGATGTTGATCTGGAGATCAAGGATCTGGAAGAGGATACGACGAAGGAGGAGATATCGGCGGCCCTGCAGAGAGTCTTGGGACCGGACTATCCAGCCACGGAACACTCTCTTAAGTCTCTGCGTAAAGTATATGGCAGGACTCAGACCGTGGTAATATGACTCATTATGCCTGCTGCCCGGAAACTTCTGGGTAGAGGAATCATCCGAGTCGGCTGGTGTAATTGTAGAATCCGAGAGGTGGTGAGACCACTAAAGTGTTTCAAGGGCTGGAAATTTGGGTACTTATCACGGAACTGCAAGAGCAGCGTCAACCGGGCTAAAGACTGCATCAAGTGCGGTAACAGTTGGCACGAAGTTGCCGAATGCACAGCAAGCGCAAAGTGTGTCATATGTGCACAAGCGGGAGATGGGGCACCCACAGCCCACATCGCAGGTAGCAGCCGATGTCCAGCGTATACGCGGGCTCTCCAGGCTCTGCAGGCACTCCAAAAACGATGCAAATGAGAGTACTCCAGCTCAACCTCAACCATTGTGAAGGCGCACAGGACCTGCTCATGCAGACTGTGCGCGAGCTGAAGCCTGACTTGGCGATACTCTCGGAACTATATAGACATCTAGACACGCAACCCGGGAAATCTGACGCAAGTGGGAAGGCCGCAATTTGGTCCTGCGGAAAGCTTCCATTTCAGGATCTTGCGAGTCAGATGGAAACCGGTTTCGTGAGAATAAAAGCCAGAGGAGTTCATTTCTACAGTTGTTACGCACCGTCTAGCCTGACGACTGATGAGTTTGAGAATTTTCTCGACAACTTAGTCGCAGACGCTAAACAACGCTTCCCGGTAGACATAGCCGGAGATTACAACGCGTGGGCTGTGGAATGGGTAGTAAAGTGAAGAACAGGAAGGGCCAAGCCCTGCTCGAGGCTATGTCCTTATTGGATGTAGTACTACTTAATGCAGGTACAAAGCCCACTTTTGTTGAAGGTGACGCCTCCTCTATAGTGGACCTCACTTTTGTGAGTAGTAGCCTGGCCAGAGGAAACCAGTGCCACTGGGTACTCAGTGATGTCTACACTCACAGTGATCATCAAGCGATTCTCTGGGAGATTCGCGGAGACTTCAGCAGGACAGCGAAGGCACCCCATACAAATGGGAAGGGCTGGAAAGCGAAAATGTTTGACGTGGACTTGTTTCGTGAAACTTTTGACACCAGCCTCCTCGCAGCGGAAAGTGCAACCGAGAAGGTCGAGCTGGTCATGCAGAGGGTCACCGAAGCATGCGATGCCACAATGCAACGTAAACGTGATGTCGACTTCCGACCGGCGGTACACTGGTGGAGCAAACAAATTGCCCGCCTCCGAAGGGAGTGTCATCGAACTCGCCGCCTAGCGCAACGAGCTCGAGGCAAACGCTCTTTCCCCGATTTGGAAGAACAGCACAGGAAGGCGCGCTTGAAGCTTAAAAAGGCTATCAAGCAGAGTAAAGCTGAAAGCTGGGGCGAACTGCGCAGCGAGGTGGAAGATGCTCCCTGGGGCCGGCCGTACAAAATAGTAATGACTCGGCTGAAAAGCCAGCCGATGCCATCACCTGTGGACGCAGCGATGCTGGAAAAGATGATTACACATCTGTTCCCTGAGCAACCCAAGGAGGACTACCCGCTCGAGGCGGACGTCGATGAGGACATCCCCGACATTACTGAAGAAGAGCTTCTTACGGCGATTATCAGGGTGGGCAATAATTAAGCCCCCGGCATGGATGGAATACCCAACATCGCACTCAAGGCAGCAATCGAGGTTGGCACCGGCAATATTCCTGGGCATGTACAATGCGTGTCTCAAGGAAGGAATCTTCCCGGACAAGTGGAAGTGGCAGAAGCTAGTATTCCTCCCGAAAGGGAAGAAGCCACCGGACGAACCTTAATCCTATCGTCCGCTCTGTATGCTGGATGCCGCCGGAAAGATCTTCGAGCGCATCATCCATAATAGGATTGAGAAGGTCGTGAACCCTCTACTGGCGGAGGGGCCAGTTTCGCTTCAGAAAGGAGCGCTCTACTCTGGATGCCATTAACACAGTGGTGAAGCAGGCGCAGGAGTCGACTGCGGGGAAACGATGGACAAGAGGGTCAAATAAGTACTACGCAGTTGTCCTTCTCGACGTCAAAAACGCTTTCAACTCGACGAAATGGAAGTATATCATGGATGCCCTAAAAACATTAGGTGTACCATGGCACCTACGGAGAATAGTGGCGTTACCTATGCAATACGTGGCTCATGTACGACACAGAGGATGGACCGAAGACATATAGGGTGACTGGAGGAGTTCCTCAGGGCTCTGTACTTGGACCGCTTCTGTGGATCATCATGTACAATGATCTGCTGCTATTACGATTGCCGAAAGGAGTGTCCATCGTAGCGTTCGCAGATGACGCGGCGCTGATTGTCATCGCCAAATGGGAAGGGTCTCACTTGCACAATGTTTATCTCTACAACGCTGCAAGTGCGTTTTTCAACTGTACAATGACTTATCTCTCATCTGTGCAAACTCGGCAATCCACCAACTGTACAAGAGCCTCAAGTTTGCAATATTGAATCTCTACAATGATCTAGCCTTATGATCATCCCTACAACGTATTTATTCGGATTTGTATCAACTGCACAACGAGGCATTTGCAATATGCTTCAATTCTACAATGTATCAACTCTACAAGAACTTTGAGTACTCAACGTTCAACTGGGCAATATTGTCAACTCTACAACAGCTGGTATATCAGGTGTATCAATTGAAGAAGAGATATATATTAGCCTATTAACGCCCAAGCGACTATGTTTGAACACTTGAGAGAAAAAAGATGTTTTTTGCAGTCTACAGCAGAAATAATGTCCGCCACTCGAAGTAAAATCGCCCGTTCTTCCGATTTATGGTATCAACTTTGACTTTTGACCCTTCCTAAGGGACGAAAAAGGGGTTTTAACTCGAAAAGCGGGGTAAAATCAAAACATTCGTGGTTTTTCAGCGATAGGCAGGTAGTAAAGCATTGACAGTGCCCTATTTCAATCACTCTGCTCAATAGTGGTTGATTTCAGGTTATTGAAAAAAAAATTGAGTAAGGACCCTTCGAGCTCGATTTTCTCAATCCGGCAGCATTCGTCGATCTAAGTAATGTATTTATTTCTATTTTACCTGCAATTAAATAACCTCATAAATAAACAAATATATTAATTCATGAATGAATAAACAAAGAAAGTTTTTGTTTTTTTCATTCGCATTTACGAGTAATTCGGCTATGGGGCAAAACGTAGATGATCCGACTACCCGGACAGAGACGAAACACATACCGATACTTCCACAATGGATTCGCGTATCACCAATTTGCCGGAAAACCACAGCTATTTTATTGTACGCAGCGCTCGTCTCGCGCGCTGCATTGTCCAGGAAAGATCAGAGTCGATAATGACGGGACCATAACGGAAGAAAGAATGCACACACACATATCAGATGACATTGGAACAGAACGTATCGCCAGGAAACAGGAGCTAGAGCGCCGGTCGCGCGAATCTTTGCTCTCGTTGAAGGAAATATTCGATGAAGTTTCCCTGGATCGGAGGCATGTCTGCTATGAAAAATAAGTTTAGCGTATGCGTATCGGAACTAAAGAAAAACTCACGCAGGTTCTCAAGAGCTGCAGATTTTATAACTTACGACTTAAGTCGATCGAGCTTGAATAGGGCAAGAATGCGATCCCGACCCGCAATTCCCGCGACAATGACCACGTTGGCAAACATTCTGGACGATCATTTTCCAACGCGTCACATCTACCGCGGTTGTGCAAAAACTGAGGATGGGAAAGTAGCGTTATTATTTGCCTCCAACGAAATGATCGCAGCATTAAACGAAGCACGTGAAATTCACGCAGACGGCACATTCAAAGTGTGGTGACATTTTTCAATTCAAGATCTAGATATAATTATATAATTTAATAATTATCTGCTAATTTTTAGATTGTCCCAAACCGACCACATGCATCGTAACTACTTGTTATTCATATCCGTCGAGTGGATACGGTGGGTTCCTCAAATAATTTTAAAAGTTCGTTATATCTGTCTAAGTTTTACACTAATTATAACATGCTATTTCCCTACATGACATCTTCAGGGTTTTGCGGCGGTCTACGCTTAATGTGAGGAACGTACAACAAGATTGTATATAAAAATTTGGGAAAAGATTTTCGAAATAGCAGCTAACCTACAAGTGAATCTAGAATGCAGTGTCTGTGATTTCGAGCCTGCGTTGATAGCATCAATTCGAGAATGCTGTCCAACTACGCGTGTGCGAGGCTGCTGGTTCCACTTCACCCAGGTAACAGTTGCACAATGCTGTTGATATAAAATTAACATTTAATTTTGTACTTAGGCTATTCTCCGAAAGTGGCGAAAGATGGGGAAAGAAGGGGGGGCGTCATGCACCGAAAGACGTTCTATGGATGGCAACGAGCCTCGTGTTTGTTCAGGAGAATCGTTTTGATGAAGCGATGCAGGTCATTCGCGAAGCTGCGGATTTGATAGCGGATCAGTATCCATTCATTGATGGATTTATGAGATACCTTTAGCGACAGTGGGTGCCGAGAGCAGAAATTGCTTCAGTGTGGGACACGCCCATTCGAACCAACAATGTCGCTCAAAATTTTCACCGACATAATGCTGTTCGATTAGGGGGTGCCTGAAGCCACTTATCGAGTTTTTTAGGTATATTTAGGCACGAGATGGTAAACTTCGGATACTTTTCAAATCGATCGCTGATTCCAAAAATGCAAGTAACGAATGCGATATTTATCACTCTCAGATAAGCTGCAAAAACTGATTGCTTCAACGGACGTGAACTGGAATCGGCTTGCCAACGGTCATCGGCTGAGACGCCATGAGGGTACCCGACAAAACCTTGAGGATGCAAGAATTCTTGCTGCCCAACAAAAACTTGAGTGCGGAAGGTCAGTTAAAATAAATTTGCGCCGTCCTATACAGTGATATTGCCAGATTTATACGTGTCACCAGTTTAATAAACGCTTTCCTATCTCGTGCTTTATAGATATTCTATGTTCGATTTCTTGACCACCGTTGTGGAGCCTCAACGTCGCCATATAGTCGAGGATAATAATGAGGCCGAAAATCGTGAGTTTTCTCCCATTTAGTAAGCAATTCTCAAATCACAGATTAATATGCATTAGCAGATTTTCAAAATCCGGAAATGGAGGTGGCAGCCGAACCAGAACGATCACCAGTGCGACCAGTGACACCAGTAACACCACCATTACACGCAGCGGCAGCAGCAGTGCGACCAGCAATGCCACTATCAATTCCGGCGACACCACCAGTGCGACCAGCAACGCCACCATCGATTCCGGCGACACCACCAGTGCGACCAGCAACGCCACCATCGATTCCGGCGACACCACCAGTGCAACAGGCAATTCCAGCAATGCCACAATCGCATCAGCCAACATCACCAGTGCGACCAGCAACGCCACCATCGTATCCAGCGACACCACCAATGCGGCCAGGGATGCAACCATCGCATTCAGCGACACCACGCTCTTATTATGAGCTCGGCGTTGCTCCCTCGGTACCTGACTGTGGGGTATCAACTTGCCGGGGTTGTTATGAGGCTACTTCAACAATCGCATTCATACCTTGTGGGCACCTTGGCATGTGTGAAAAGTGTCTCATAAGGATAAATGATATTTACGAAGAAGAGTGGGGTGAACGCCTCCAAGCAAACATCGTTGATTTAGATGACACATTTAACCCAATTCGAACGTGTCCTCTCTGCCGCATGGCGTCTTATGATACGCTGAAAGTCTATTATTAATAATAGAATAATAGATTAATAAGTGATGTATAAATGATCATTGTATATTCTGAAACTTAGCTTATTTTGAATATTTGATGACAGGGCGAGACATTAATTTCTTCGAACTTTATCGGATACAAAAATAAAAATATTTAATAAATAATAATTCGTCTCGTATTTACTTCTTTCACACCTTGTTTTTTTCATTTGGTATATACCTTGAATATAAGTTAACCCATTAAAGCCCAAGCGTGATACGCTAAGTGATACGCAGCAGCTGTATCACCCCTGGAATTCACCCCTGCGAAGGGGTAGAATTTTCTGCCATTTCGCTGTATGAGCCAAATTCGTGAATTTCATACCAAAATGAGTAAGAATAAAACGTTTTTTGGCGATTACAAATATTTTTTCATACATTTGTCCACGATTGTTTTGATTTTACCCCGATTTTCAAGTTAAAATCGGGGTAAAAAAAGGGTCTCTTCCTGAGAGACCCTTTTTCGTCTCTTAGGAAGGGTCAAAAGTCAAAGTTAATACCATAAATCGGCCATAATACCTTTTTCTTTCAAGTGTTCAAACATAGTCGCTTGGGCGTTAATAGGCTAATATATATCTCTTCTTGGATTGATACACCAGATATACCAACTGTTGTAGAGTTGACAATATTGCCCAGTTGAACGTTGAGTACTCAAAGTTCTTGTAGAGTTGATACATTGTAGAATTGAAGCATATTGCAAATGCCTCGTTGTGCAGTTGATACAAATCCGAATAAATACGTTGTAGGGATGATCATAAGGCTAGATCGTTGTAGAGATTCAATATTGCAAACTTGAGACTCTTGTACAGTTGGTGGATTGCCGAGTTTGCACAGATGAGAGATAAGTCATTGTACAGTTGAACAACGGACTTGCAGCGTTGTAGAGATAAACATTGTGCAAGTGAGACCCTTCCGCCAAATGCATGGAGCACATCACCGCACTCTTCGGCGAAGCTTTCGCCAAGATAAAAGAATGGATGTCTTCTGTTGGACTGCAGCTTACAGCCCACAAAACAGAAGTACTCCTCGTATCCAGCAGGAAGGTGATGGAAACAGTGACGCTCAGGGTTGGAAACGCCGAAATCACACCCCAACCGTTTATTCGGTACCTGGGTGTGATTCTCGACGCGAGGCTGAACTTTAAAGAGCAAACCGAGCAGATCAGCAGTCAGGCCGCTGGGGTGGCTACCACACTGGCGCGACTCATGCCAAATGTCGGTGGCCCCAGACAGAAAAGGAGGAAACTGCTGTCATCAGTGACGACCTCAGTGCTCACCTATGGCATACCCATATGGGCTGATGCACTGAAAATCCAGAAGTACCGCAGGAAGGCTGCAGCAACGTATCGCGTCAGCGCCTTGAGGGTAGCCTGTGCATTTCGCACTGTCTCCGAGGACGCTATCAACGTTATCGCGGTAATGCTGCCCATTGAGGTGCTCGCCAAGGAACGTAGATCGATGTATTAGCAGAAGGGAGCTAGAAAGCCCAGTTATGCACGAATAGAAGCGAAAGCAACCAGTTTCAACAAGTAGCAGACGATGTGGGATGCCTACACCAAGGGAAGGTGGACACACCGACTAATCCCGAAGGTAGAGATATGGATGAACCGTCCACACGGGGAGCTCAACTATTACCTCACTCAAGTGACCACGGGACACGGCTGTTTCCGGGCTAATCTCTATAAGTTTAATTATGAAGATTCCCCGGACTGCCCAGCATGTGTGGCAGCCGAGAAGAACGCTGAACATGCATTGTTCAGCCCACGTTTTAGTGCCTCCCGCGCGATAGTCGAGGGTCAGCTGGAGACACGCATTACCCCGGACAACCTGGTGGAGTTGATGCTGAAGTCAGCAGACGCATGGACCGCGGTACCGGCTTATGCTGCCGCAGTAATGAAGGAGTTGCGACGTGCAGAACGCGCGACGAAGAATACGACGCTGGAAGACCAGGCAGTCATAGATGAATCCAGCGACACGAACCCCTAAACTACTCATACCATCTCGAGTGGAACGGGGAATGTAAGGTCATCTGACAACACTGCAGGAAGAGCTACGGCTAAGGGCACTCCCGCGATGTAATACCTAGCGGTCGTCTCGCGGGAGAATTTGTAAGGCCGCAGAGGAACTGGGGTTATTAGTCGGTGAAAGGCCGACACACGGCAATTATTTGCTACGGTGCAGAGGCATTTTCCCGCTAAACCTCTTAAAAAACACACACAGACACACACGCTATTATTGTAAAATTTTATTATTATTAATCAACGATTATTCTGTCTTTTTTAAACTCATAGAATTCTCTTTAACACCCCTCTCCTTCCCACGCCAGACCCTTTCTCCCTCCCCTACCATGTTACGTTACACACCGACTCTCCCGCGTCAGGCTCCGCCCCCCTCCGCAGAGACTTCCGGCATACCCCCTCCATGCCGCCACACACCCGCCGTCGGCTACCCCCTCCACCAGGACTTGGCTTCCACGCGCTGGACCCCGCCGCCCCGCTAACGCCTCAGATCCCAGCGTTAGAACTGGCCCAGTACATCTACTGGCTCTCCCCTTTCTTTTCCTCTTCTCTGCCCATTGCGCCCTCCACACACATCCCTTCGGTAGTCTTTCTTTTATCCTCTCCCATCCTTTCTCCTCTATCCCTGTTTCCATCAACACAATCACCTCCCATTTCTCCAATTCTTTCCCAAACTCCTTATCCTTGTTGGAGAGTAACGCCACATTCCAAAATGCCACCCTCCAACTCTTCCCTTTTTCCCCTTGTTCTCTGTCTTCCCCTTCTCTATCCGTTTATTACTTCCCCTCTCCTGTCCCTCTCCTGCTTCTCTCCCCCTTTTATTCTTCCCTCCTTCCCTCCTCTGGCTTCCCCTCCCTTTCTTCTCCTCTCCAGTCGCTTAGTTTCTCTTCCTGTTTATCCCAAATCCACATTGTCCCCTCCACTATGATCTTGCCATACGCTACACTCACTCTTTTCCCTTTCCTTTCTTCCTCTCACCCTATTCTTTTCGATCTTCATTGCATCCTCCTCTCCATCCATGTCAAGTCATCCTCTATTTTCTCCTTCCTCCCGCTTAATTCCATTTTCCTATTCATCATCTCCTTTTTTTCTCAGCGCTTTCCATCCTTACGACTCTCATCGTTTCTTTCCCCTGCTTAACTCCTGTCCCTTTTTCTCTGGCTTTCTCTATCCTCCCATGGACCCCTATTCTTTCCATCACTTTCTCCACCGTCTTCATATTAGGTTATTATTAGGTTTCTCCTTCTCTCCTCCTTCTCCTTCGTCTCTAATTTTCTCTCTATCTCCCTTATCCTTCTCCCCATCTGGCTCTCCTCCCCTGCTCGTCTTTCCCCCATCCCCCTTCCCTCTCCCTGTCTCTCTCTATAGTCTCTAGCACTGCCAGCCTCTCACTCACCTTTTCTATCTCCTGCTTCTGTTTTTCCACCTTTTTCATCCTTCTTTCCATTGCCCACATTCTCTCCTCTATCGCCTCTCTCTCCTCCCTCCATCTTTCCTCGCCTGCCTTAACTCACCTCTCATCCGTCCTAGCTCTTCTTTCACTTCCCTTCCCTGCTCTTTTACCTCCCCAATATCTCTTCTGACCTCATCCCTCAGCGCTCTAATTATCTCCTTCACATGTTCTTCCTCCTGCCCCTCTCCATCTGGTGACCGCTGCACTTTTCTGCTTTTCTGGAACACATTCCGCTCTTCCTGTTCCTTTTCCTCCATTCGCTCTCGTTTCCTTTTCCACAGCTCGTTGATTTCCCCTAGGCTTGTGCTCCTTTCCTTTAATAGCCTCTCTGCGTTTGTTTTCGTACCTTTTCTCTTTCCCTGCTCCCCTCCTCACTCCGCTGCTCTCCCTCCCTTCCGCTCTCCTCCTCTTCGCCCCTATCCTTTCCTCTCCCCTTCTCGCTCATTTCTCTCTTCCTCCTTTTGTTCCCGGGCTAGCTATCCTCCTCTCTCTTTTACCTTCCTACTCCTCGTCTACTTTCTCTCCTCTACTTCTCTGTCTCTCCGTCCGATGTCGCCACCGTTCCCTCACCTCGCCGATCTTTTCACTTCTCCCGCTCGTGCCCTTGACCGCGCCCTGCTTATCACTCTGTTTTCCTAATCTCTTTTCCACATCTGTCATTCCTGCTTTTCCTTTTTTATTTCGCCCCCTCGCCCCGTTTCTGTTCTTTCCCCCTTGCCGCCATGCTTCACCTCCGCCTTTTCTCTCACTTTCTCTTTTCCTTTCCCTCCTCTATCCGCCTTTTCTCCACTTTTCTTATCACTCTGTCACTCACTCAACCACTCGCTTTCGCACCGGAAATGGAAGTCGATTTGTTTCATTTTTATTTTGGCTGTTACGTGGAATTTAGAAAATTAATCTTTAAAAATGGCACGGTTTTCTAAACTGCATTTTTTAAACTGGCGTGACATGTAGCTAAAAAACCTTATCGACCGGTTCTGATTAAATTTGGTATAAAACTTTCGAACCCTGTTGTCTAAAATATGACCCTAAATGTTTAAAAAAATTAAGAACAAAAGTCGTTTTGATTGGAAAATATAGCCATTTTTTGGCAATTCCAATTTTTTTTAAAGCGTACTCCATAATCGTAGCGTATTCCATCAATTTTCAACATTTCTCACTTTTTCTTGGTTCATATTTTGCGTATGAGTGTTAATCAAATAAAAATCGTCTTAATTTTTTTCTAAATTAATTCCGCCGACACTACGTGTTACGCCATCTGACAACATCCGCTGCAACCCGGTTAGAAGTCCGTGCTATACTTCCACTACTTTGAAAGATTAATAAACAAAATGCCATGTACCAGTCAACAGTAGTAATAAAACATACCCTAAGTTTCAGAACTAGTGAATAAAGCTTTCCTTCAAAAAAGCAATGAAAATCAGTCATCTTTTCCTCGTTCAAAGGTTTTCCTCGCCTCGCAAACCGTTTTTTTACCAGGAAATTAGTCTTTGTTTTAAATATTATTCTGTAAAATGACTTACCGTTTTTGAATGTTCCTCGTATTCGAGCTTCAGAATACCGGAAATAATGAGCGAATGGCGTTTTTCTTTATGTTCAGGTGAAGGTGAAAAGAAGACGCGTATTTGACGTTCGGTGAGTTTGGGCACAGCGATTTTTAGATTTTGTATTTGGTCTCCGTTTTCGCCGACTATGCCGAAAGGAGAATCGATGCTTAGATGAGCATTGAAATCGAGTTCAGATTTGTTAATGACGAAGAAGTCGTCGATGTTCTTCGATTTGTCGCGTCTGCTTGTCATTTCGATGCAAAATGAAAGTTCATTTTTGCTGAACGAGATTGAAGGTTCGATGAAAGTCGCTGTGAACGTACTGCTTCCGATAATATCACGTTTGCTTTGCCCATCCACGTAACAATGAAGCCACCATTGTTCCGATACCTCGCCA
This sequence comes from Ophion ellenae, assembly GCA_963210295.1. NCBI lineage: Eukaryota > Metazoa > Arthropoda > Insecta > Hymenoptera > Ichneumonidae > Ophion > Ophion ellenae. The sequence goes on from OY723392.1 coordinate 12,158,047, forward strand.
CACCTTATTCGCAAACGATAAAATAGAACTTAAATAAAAAAAGGTTAACTATCACCTTGAAGGAATTAAGGACAACTCACGGGTCTAATCCAACGTGTTTGCAGAAGACCTTTTCAGTACTTCGAGGAGGCAACTCGAAGACGAAAGGTTCGATGGAAAATTTATCACTGACGCACCAAAAGAAAATTTCATTTGTGCTAATAGGTAATAGTGCCACAATTATTATTTTTTGTTTGGTATGGAAAAAAAGAATAAGTTTCACGAAATTGCAGAATATTGTTCTCATATTCTTTCATACAACTGTGTGATCCTTTACGGTTTGATCCCTTTCACTTTGTACTCCAAAGTTTCTCCCCGACCCTTTACACTGACAGAAAAATTCTAATGATACTAACTAATCGCGTTTACTTGATTTGTTAAAATTAGAATTAGCTAGTTTTTTCGTGGAATCAAAATTTTCCAATTGCATTCCGTCTTCGGAACTATTTATTTTAAATATATTTATTTATTCAAATGAAAATCTATTTGATATCGTCCAATAATTAAATATTTTGTTTAATTCTAATAAATCTGCGATTCGGTTCAAAAAACAATTTAGTTGAATCCACTATATGGATCTATTTGTTTTTTCTTAATTTAAATTGCAAAGAATTTTCGTAGGGTCAACCATTTTTCTATTTGGTTAAACTAATGGTCTATCTTTATTGCGACACACACATCAAAAGGGTGTGGGGGTAAAGAGGGTGGAGACAGAGAAATTATATATATATATAGGGTGAGGCACTAACTGTTGCCACCTTGAATATCTCTGTAATTATCGACGTCACAAAAAAATGTTTGAAACAAAAGTTGTACCGTACGAAAGGGGTCATCAAATGCGACCATTTTTTATCTCAGTGGAGGCGCTGTCGCACACTAAAGGTCACCTCCACTTTTTTAAATGGGACGGTACATTTTTTTCACCTATCTTGTAGGGCAGCGAAAACTGCATAAAAAACATTTAGGGGTCAAAGTCGTTCAAGGTCATTGAAGATAAAAAAGTGACATGAACTTCATTTTTATGTGAAATTACCTTTATTCACAGTAGATGTTCAAAGTGATTGCCATTGGAATCAATGCAGTATTGCAATCTCCTCATCACGATTTTTTTATCACTTCGGCACTTATCGAATCACAGGCTCGAAGAATTCTCTCATGCATATCATCCGGCGTAGTTGGACATTCTTTATAAACAAGATCTTTCAAGTTTCCCCGCAAAAAAAGTCCAGAGGCGTCGTCTGGCGAGCGAGCCGGCCTCGATACAGCTCCTCCGCGTCCAATCCAACGATTTGGAAATCTCTTTTGCAATTCATTGCTAGCTATCAGCGAAAAATGTGCCGGGGACCTATCGTGTTGATACCACATTCTGTTTTTTGTTTCTAAAGGTATTTTTTCCAATAACGGACCTAATGTTTCTTGAAGGAATGTGGTGTACTTCCTACCATTAAGATTCCCTTCGATGAAATAAGGGCCTATGATTCTATTCCCAATAATCCCACACCATACATTAACCGACCACGGTCTTTGGTGTGCAACTTGCCGCACCCAATGTGGATTTTCAGTTGACCACAAATGCATGTTATGCAAGTTGATATTTCCATGATTCGTAAATGTTGCCTCATCAGTAAATAAAATCCGACTAATCTTTCTGAATCTGGCGTTGAGCCCATCGGCAGAATTCAGTGCGATTCATGAAATCCGTACCAGTTAATTCCCGCTGGAGACCGATGTGGTAAGGATGATATTTATGACGATGTAGAACACGTAGAATACTTCTTTGGCTTACACCAGATTCCATCGCAATTTGACGAGAACTCGCACAACGGCCTCGATGAACGGCGGCAAGAATTTCCGTTTCTTTGTTAGTAACTCGCTTTTGTCGGTTACTTTCCCAAAGGTTTAAGAATCCAGTTGTCCTCAGTTTAGTGTAAAAAATTTGAAATGTACGGCGTGTAGGATGAGAACGTTCAGGGAATCTTTCAGCGAATAAGTCTCTAGCTCTCACTGCATTTTTTAGACATTCTCCGTAAATTAGAAGCATATCAGTTTGCTCTTCAAAAGAATACTTCATTTACATTCGCTTGATTCATTAATACAAGTCTCACCATTCTTACTGTCGTTATCTTGGGTTTGTTTGGGCGAAACATTGTACAATGTTCCGTATACATTGTAGGTTTGGTGTCGTTGTTTACATACAAGACAATGGCAAGACTTCGGCGATAAGTGCCGAAGTGATAAGAAATTCGTGATGAGGAGATTGCAAGACTGCATTGACTCCAATGGCAATCACTTTGAACATCTACTGTGAATAAAGGTAATTTCACATAAAAGTAAAGTTCATATCACTTTTTGATCTTAAATGACCTTGAACGACTTTGACCCCTAAATGTTTTTTATACAGTTTTCAATGCTCTAAAAGATAGTTGAAAAAAAATGTACCGTCCTATTTAAAAAAGTGGAGGTGACCTTTACTGTGCGACAGCGTCTCCACTGAGATAAAAAAAAATAGTCGCATTTGATGACCCCTTCCGTACGGTACAACTTTTGTTTCAAACATTTTTTTGTGACGTCGATAATTACAGAGATATTCAAGGTGGCAACAGTTAGTGCCTCACCCTGTAAATAGATTATGTTTTCAAAATCTATAGCATGTTATTCCACAGAACTTTTTAATTATCACAATGATATTAACTAATTGATATAGTTTATGTGATACAACGAATAATTAAAGGAATTAATTTGGTTTCTCATGCCATATCTGTGACCAAGATGTTACAAGCACTTGGTATCATAGGGGCACGTACGTAGCTATAAGTAGGTAGGTTCTAGGTTCGATTAAATAAAGATGGAACATTTTCTTCGAAAAAAATCATTTCAGAAGGCCAGGGAATGACGAATTACGATACAAAATCGTTGTGGTAAAACTCTCAATTAATTGGTTCATTTTATTTTGGATATTATGAAATATTTTATGCATATAGTACACTTAAATTTACAGTGTACATTGTAACCAAATAAAGATTTATTTGCATCGAATCTTTATTTATTCAATTTGAATATATATAAGATTTGAAAAGAACAGCCGAAACAAATTAAAAAATATCTTCGAAATAAATCATTTCATAGTAGGGCGTGAGACAAGGAAAAACACAGACTTGATTTGAGGGGTGCGATGCAGTCAGAATTAAAAAAAATTTTTTTTACATTTTCTTGGTGTATGATATTTCGAAAATATTCCCTGAAAATTTCAAGTCAATCCGATGAATAGTTTCCGGGATATCCCACAATTAGTGAAGGGGCGTCGGGTCTCCATGACAGGTAGCGGGAGACAAACGCGCAAACGATAATACCCGGGAAGGCAGAATGCTTCGAAGACAACAACAAATTGATATTTTGGAAGCTTCCACCTCGGCAAGCCCTATTGTATGGGCCAGGAATTGATGATTCGATGTGAGTAATTTTTTAATTAGTATTTCTATACATAAATCAAGTGTAAAATTGGGAAACTCTTTCAGAATTTTTCGAAAATGTATTACTCAAAAACTATGAACTTTAGCAAAACTTTATAAAGAATACTTTCGGTTTAAAATTGCCCAAAATGTTTAAGAAAGATAATTCATCCCGAACAACTTTAATTTTGTGAAAAATTGTTTAAACAATTGGCTATAAACAATTGAATGCTCTACTTTTCGGCAAAAAATTGTGATACTTGGAATCCGCGGATCAAAATACATGAAAAAAGTTTAGCTTCGTCCATCGAGCTCAAAATTTTACGAACATATAATACCGTATCCACATCGAAAAACTTTAAACGCGTTTTTCTCGAACCTATGTTTTTCGAGTCGGTGACCACTATAATTAAAAAACCACTCGATGGAGTTTGAGGAAATTTGGTGTGCTTATTGATAGCATTAGAAACTAGTCCTTAGTCGAAGGATTTTCATTTTTGTTGAAAATTTCTATTTTTTTAAAACAATAAACGAGCGATTTGTTGGTCGAAAATCGAAAGTTATCTGTCGGCAGTCACCATTTTGTTAATTTTTTTTAAAAAGCTTCGATTAAGGGCTAGATTTATTATTAAGCTAATTATTATTTTTGGTTTTTTTTTCTTTCAAATGATCCAGTAACATTTTATGATGGTCACCGCAAAGCACTACATGCCGAAGGGGGTCCGACAAAGATGGCGTTTTTTAAATAAATATTTTTCTTTGAAAATTTGTACAAATCAAGTTGAAATATAACATAAAAAGTCTGTGTAACCACTTTTGTAAGACAAACTTAATTACTATAAAATAAAAATTATTGAAAATCCTCGGTTTTTCACGCCTCTGACTGCATCTCACCCCTTAAGTAGGTCCTATTGTAATTATTTTTTTTTGGCAGTGTAGGCATTTCTCACAATCATTCTTTCTTAAGGTAGTACTAGCGGATTGACTAATCAACAGAATATCTATAAATGATCGAATCTGAAAACAGCAAAATATAATGTGTTTGGCTATAATAATAAACATGATACAGAAAATAATTATTTGAGAAGTGCATGTGATAACTGTTTGTATTATAGTTTGCTAAATGAAGTAAAATCGCAATCAGATTTGACTTGAGTTGTCACAGACCGCCATTTCATAATTCTGGCAATATCCGTGGCAACGCTTTATTCAGGTGCTTTCGATACATGTCAAGCATGTGTTTGTTTACCGTATGCGTAATCGTGTGTTGTAGTATATGTGCAATGTGCATATTGTAACAAGAGAGATGGCAGACGCGGCTAACAAACGCAAAAATGAGTCGATTGAATCGATAATATCTGCTCGAAATGTCCTGTAACCTATATTTTTTATGGAACATACGTGACCGTGACAGTTTTCTTGTTATTCATCGCTTGTCGCATAGCTCTAATCTAATCGGGAACTATTATTATTTCCGTTCCAAAGTTCGATCCGCACGGATTCCCTATATGTTGCGGATTAAATGCATTGATTTCGTGAATTAATTACTACTGTATTTAGCCGGCAAGGCCTGCATAGTTTTCGCGGACGTCATTTTTTGTCTCTACGACAGCATACAAAAAAAACAATTTTTTTTCTATTGAGGAGGTGCACGTACCTCCTTAACGCACACGAGGGCAGAGAGAAACTGTGCAATATCTATGCCGATACAGGCGGCTTTATTTTACTGAGATTCGGTTATCACTATCGGGAACTCACAAACACCTGCACAAGGTGGGCGGCTGAACGGTCACCGATCTAAGTATTGTCCTAAAGAAATTCTGCTTGGCAACGGGCCATCGCTGCAGCCGCACATCGACTGCGCATTTACTACTGTCACTGAATAGCAGGGTACTCGTATCGACGATATACATTTCTTTATTTAAGGGTAGAGATACCTTTAGGCGAGGATAAAATTTGCTGATTTTCATGATTTTTTTTTAACGGAAATATTTCTTCACTATTTTTTAAATTTAAGTTATGTTTTATTACTACTTTTGGCTGTTTTGGTCTTCTAAACTGCATTTTACAACCTGGCGTGGCGTGTAGCTAAGGAACTAATCGATCTGATTCTGATGAAATTTGGTAGGCAACCTATAAATCTTTCTAACCTCATTGTCTAAAACATCGCCCTTAATGTTTTTGAAAAAAAAAGTATTTTTTTTATTGCAAAATGTAGGCATTTTTTGGCGGAAAATTCAATATTTATATTTAAAAGCGTATCATTTCATCGATTTTCAACATTGCTCACTTTTGCTTGGTTCATATTATGCGTATGAGTGTTAATAAAAGAAAAATCTTCAATCGTTTTTTTTTAGATTGATTCTGTTGAGGCTACGTGTCACGCCGTCAGATAACATCCGCCGTCACCCCTTTAGACCGTTCCATACCACCGCTATTTTTAAAGATTAATTAAAAAAACCATGTAACAGCCAAAAGTAGCAATAAAACCTACCCTAAGTGTCAACAATAGTAAACAAATCTTTACATTTAAAAAAAACAGCCTCTTTTTCCTCGCCTAAAGGTATCCCTACCCTTAAATAAATATAATACCAACGTGGGTATAAAATGGAGACTATGTGCGGGCTCACCAAACCGGAGCTTGAAGTCGTCCTCCCTGCATCCTTATTTCCATCACGTTGTAGAAGATAAGCTTGAGATTACGAGATCCGTGATTCGTGAGATTAATCGGGAGACTCGTGTCTTGGCGACTAAAACACAAAAATGATACGATCAACGAGAAAATCCTAATTCTTGATGCTTGCGAAAAAGAAATCCCTTTTCAGGGTTTTTTTTCTGTTGAACGATACCTGAAGAGCGAGCCCATTTCGAAAGCGGGGTAGATGGGCGGTTCGCATACAACGCACGAACCAACTCCAATCGCGTTCAACGACACGATAACGGTGCGGCCTTTCGTTATCGTGATAACAATTGTATCGCTGTATTTTCCAATGTCCCGAAGAAATATCGTTACTCGAAGATCGATCGATTCACTAGGATTTAAATTACCGCAACTTGGCGTCACCGACCATGGCGAACTTTTGCTGCTCTTTATGATTTTTATATCCATTTAGTCCAATCAATGGTGATAGGAGTCAAATTATAAATTTATGTGATAAGGAGTAAAATTTTGAGCACCAGTGAGGCTTTGAATTCTGCTGGTATTGGGGAATCACTGATGAGAGTGAGGATCATTGTTCGTTCTTGCAAAAGTTCGACGTTTGTGAAATCAAGAGTGGCTGGTTGAGCGGAAACAACCGGACCTTGGCCGTTGCACGTGAGAGTGCAACAGGTCGTTGGCGCCTTATCTCCAAACGTCAGCATTCTGTGAAAATATTTTGTTTAAATTAAAACTATCCCTTTAAATGCATTATTTTCTACATCAAGTGATGTTCGCAATCAATTGTGTTTAACGCTTCGTGGATAAACTTCTCGAAAGTAGCGCACTGGTCACACGATGTCAAAATGATTCGAGTCGTTTTTTGACGGTCGCCGAACGAACACTGGGCCCAATGGGGTGACAAAACTCTAAATCATACATTTTATATTCCAGAATGTGGGGAAACCATATTGACATAAGAATTAAAATCTGATTACCTCAATTCATATATAATTTGAAATATTTTTTCGTCAATAGGATCTTTAATTTCTTTATTAAGAATCATATATTTTATTTTTTTAATATGGGAAAGAATATCTTCCCAACGATTGAATCTTTTCTCAATATACACAATTTCTTCAATTGAATGACCAAGAATATTTTATCCCCCATTAATGATGATTCAAAACATCTTGAACATGTAAATGTCGAAAAAGGGAACTTTTTCAATTAAAATCATGTGATTTGCCGATATTTTTAGTAAGTTCAAAGGTGATAGTCTTGATGGTACTTTTGAGTAAAAAATAGTCCCGTTTCCTTGTAGAAATTTGAGTCGGGAAACAGTACTGCCGCTGATCTGCCTTCCCTAGATAATATCATGCTCTGGTCGGGCCTTCCACCCTGGAATAGGTTCGCAATGTAACGGGTCCAAGGCTGGGCCGATTCGCCGTTCCCTTTCTGGGGAACTGATCAGGCACGGGTCGGAGAACAAGCGATAAAAGGCCAGGAAAGTTGTAGGGAATAGATCGGAAAACAACCAGGAACAAATGAGGAAATAAAAAATGATGTTTCAGCATTTTTGGAATCCTTGACGAGGTAAAATCAGGAGTGTATTCAATTTAGTATTTCGACAACATATTGTTTGTTGGTTATCTACTTGCTAAGGTAGTATATGAGTGTATACATACGCTTGCTCGCATTTCATGATAGGCAAACAGACAGAAAAAAGTACACAGATCACTATCCGAGCGAAAAAGGCCTAGAGTGCAAAGGGTTATTTCACAAGTATCGCAAAATCATAAGCATAAGTGCACGCTGTAAGCATAGCACTTCTGTATATGGTACAACTCACAGAACGAACTTTTATCCTCGTACGATGGTACCATGCTTACACGAAGCGCTTCGCTTGTAGCTATCTGGCGGATTGTTGGCGAAATACATTCAAGTAATGTCTTCTCGGCCAGAACATTGATGTTTCCCAACATGGCGACAAAGCGTTCAACAACCACGAACAACCTGCTTTACTTTTTTGCCTCATAAAATAATTTGCCTATTCTTTATGCTCAAATCATTTCCTATCGTAATCCCGGTATTTATGATAAGCATTGTTACCCTCGTCGATTATCATTGATGAAATGAATGGTTTTAATGATGAATAGAATTACAACAGATGTATTAGTTTCATCCCAATCAATTGTAAATATCTTTGATGACGTGAAAAGCAAAGTAGCTTTTTTTAGTTCTTAAAAGCAAGCTCCACTTTTCAGAACATGTCGATGTCTAGCCGGGTAGACATTACGTAAAGATGTACTTGCTCGCAATGTATCCCGGCCAGAAGATTGTAATTTTTAAACATAGAGGGTAAGCCGTAAAAAACAATTTTGCGAACTTCCCGGTTTGTGTCATGGCAGGACGTCTTGCATTGGACGTCAAGAACGTACCGTTATTCAATCCTAAATTTCGAGGTGGGGTCAATTTGACCCCCAGTGACCACAGAGGGTTAATCGTGACTTTTTAAAGTTCAATCGATATACACACACCTGAAATAAAATATTTTTAATGAATTTTAAATAATTTAATGATAAATACAAATGTAATTTTCTCTAATTGTCATTCGCAAAACTCTAGACTTAATTATTCTAAGATTTTTTTCTACTAGAGGGAAATTATATGCACCTTAGGACGGATGTTTGCTCTCCCGTGGCTTTTGTTATGATCTCCAGACATATGTTCTTTGATTGACCGGGGGCCAAATAACCCTGGCTCGGCGACATCGAATATAGCATCGTTGTAGAATCTGAGACCTGAGATAGATCAGAATGTTACAAAATGACTTCGCTCGGCTTTCACTCATAAATTGAGGTAAAAAGGCTTTACCGTTTGTGGGACGAGATAAAAATATCCCTCGACTTCGGACTTATTTTCGACGACTAGATTTCGCGAGTATGGAAAATTCATGTAGCAAAAACGTATGGTCATCTCCGGTGGTTTGACGAACAACGAAGCTACGATACTTCGGAAAACAATCGGCAATGATACTGGTACGGAATCGCTATCCCACATGTCTACGCGAAGAGTCATTTTTCCAATGCGTTCCACATTGGCCGTTAAATTTACCTACGAAAAGTTTCAGTTGGATGAAAATGATTCAACAATGACTATTATTTTTATTGTAATTAACTATCTGTGCAAGAAGGAAAAGCGCAAATATACGTCGAACTATACAGCCCGGTTCGAATAAATCTGTGCTTGACGCATTCTGATTTTTTATACCGGTAAAGATTGAATGAGTTTTTCTGGAAACAGCATTTTTCAGCGCGTGGACCGCTCTACACCTCAACGGATGAACCGATTTACATGAATCTCTGCGCAAATGAAAGGAAATTCAATTTGCGGGGCCATCAGGAAGCGATTTTTGTCAAAAAGTGATTTAGAAATTTTTTGTCCAATGAAGCAAAGAAAAACCGGGAAAAAAAATTGGGGTTTTTTTTCAAACGGCTTGCCATTTTGTTATCCAGGGGTTTTTTAGGAAACAAAAAACGAAAAGGTCGTCCAAATTTAGTCTATTTTAATGATTTCCAACCTGTTTCTGTTTCTGTGTGAAACAGAACAAATGAACTGGCAAAGCTGGAGCGCCCCGCGCGGACCAAAACACGCCGTGCATGCACTGCGAAAGCGATGTATTTCTATGTACCAGGATTTGCTAACTATTAACAAATGGTAAAGTTGGATATGGCGAAATAAATATCTTTTTACAGTTAATAAATCATTCTTTTGAGCCTCTGAATTGTTACAAATAAAGATTTGGTAATAATTGAGAAATGGGTACTCTTAATGGAATATACTTTTTGGCGTAGGGATCTTGGCGAGCCCACCGTCCGGGAGTGTGCTCGGCGCTCTTGCAATAGCCGCCGGTGCGCAGGGCAAACCTTCCGACACGTCGAGAACATGCATAAACGCACAAAGCACAAACATCTACACAAACACATCTGAAGGACATACCGGTGATGCAAATGATCAGGGACCCTATAAACGGGTCATCCTGAGAAAGCGAATAATCGGGATCCCCTATAAACGGGCTCCCCCGAACAGCGAATGGGAGTGAGTGTGCGGATGAATGTCGGAGGGCTCAAGTTTTGTGTACCTCCTGTATGGCTACTGGACGAATGCGAGTAAATGAACCGGCATACCTCACAAAGACGAACACTCACTAGCACGCATACTTAACACCGGGGAACGGCACTGGGACTCCACCGCCGTCCTCCGCGGCAGGTAGCCTCGGCATGGACAGCCAGAAGGTACGGCGAGTATAAACCATGCCCTGGGCCGCTGGAGAGTACAGGGGCCCGGGTCGTCCTAGCCGGATGGACCTGGCTGCCCCATCAGCCAGTGTATAATCCCCATACTGTTGTAGTGCCGGGTGGTGCCCAGAACGGGCCCTGCAGCAGTAGCGGAGGAGGCTCGATGAGGCGACTAGTGTCCTCTCTGGGGTGACCGGTGGCCGGGATATACCAACGGGGACGGTCTACGGCGTCTTTATCCCAAAGCACACTCATACACACAAACCAAAGCGAGTAAGGGAAAAATTGGAAACATAGCAGCACAACAAAAAGTAAACACGATAAACGAATCAAGATAAATGTGGCCCCCAATCCTGACAACATCAACGACAAAGGCAAAGACGCAGACAGGATAACCAACGGACAGACGAACGGGACAAAAGACAGTACCGATCGCGTCTGTAGCGGAGACGGCTGAGGCAAAGATTAGGGCCCAGCTACAGTTCATCAGGGAATGCCTGGTGAAAATGGACGAAAAGACGCGGGTGCAACGAAACATAAGCACCGTAATAACGACCAACATGGCAAGGATCCGGGAATCGGCAGACGAGGCGTGGCACGAATGTGATAGAATGCACGTCATCGGAACCGCTAAGAGACAGCGTGGCGCGAACGAACAAGTGACGTCACAAATGAAACGGAAGCGCCAGACCACGGGCTCAAGCCTAGACCTGACGCCGGCCAAACGGCCGACGGAGGGTGCGGAGCCCACCCCGTGGCAAACAGTCGTGCGGAAACAGATAGGACAGAATAGACAGGTAACGAAAACGCCGATGACTGCGACTGCGATGCCAACGGCAACAACTGCGACGCCGACGGCGAAGAGAGAGGATGGAGCCACCCGGCGCGGAAAACCGGTGCTGGGGTGGTCGTCATCAGACCCAGCGGGGCAAGACGTACGCTGAAACACTGTGACGCATGAAAGTCGTTGACCCTGCGACCGAAAAGGTGTAGGTTAGCAGCTACCGCATAACAAAGGACGAAGGTGTCTTGCTCCGCGTCAAAGGCGGGGCGCGAGACTGACAGAACTTCCAAGACAAGCCGCGTCAGACCGGTCGGAAGTAGCAAAGGTGATATCGGTGCCTTGGGTACGGACACACTAGGACGCAATGCAACGGATCGGGCAGCAGGCAAAGCTGCTGGAAATGTGGTAGGGTGGACCACGTCGGTAAGGATTGCAGACTGGAACGGACATACTTCCTGTGCACTGAGGCGGGGCTTTGGGGCGTGTGCGGTCTTCAGGGCGGCGCTGGAGGAGTGCATGAAAAATACACAGACGTGACAGTGTTACAATGAAACATGCACAGATGCAAGGAAGCACACCTGCTTCCTCAAATCGCGACTGAACATAACGCTGACGTACTCATACTAGGCGAACAGTGCAGGTACACGATGAACCCGACGTGGTTCCAAAACGGCGCGGACACGTCGCCTATATGGGTTAAAAACTACGGCATACGCGTTGTCGACTGCGGAGCGGGAAACGATTTTGTCTGGGTCAGAGGGTGCGCTCTGACGTACGTCAGCGTCTACTTGACCCCGAACTGCTCCGCTGGAGAGTTTGTAACGAAAATAGGCACGCTGGAAGGTGAATTAAGGGAGCTGTCCGGGGACTTGATAGTCGCGGGCGACCTTAACGCGAGAGCGATCGAGTGGGGCATGACCAAGACGGACAAACGCGCACGTCTGCTAGAAATGGCAGCAAGACTGAACTTGACAGTCGCCAACACGGGATGAGTACAGACATTTATGTATGTCTGTACTCATCCGGGGGGTGGGTTCCTCGATACCGGACATGGAACGCAAATGACTCTCGATGGACGGTGATCAATGACTACACGGCCGGCGACCTGCAATACATCCTCTTAAGAGGCCAGTCCACTTTGGAGCCACGAAAAAGGCTATCTTCGCGATTTTTTTGAGGATTTTATAAAAGATATGAATGTAGTTGTTGGGCTTGGTAAATAAAGTCTTGAAATAATTTTTTTTTAAATGTAATCCATTTTTATTTATTTTTAAGTACAAAAACTATAGTTGAACGTAACGTCTCAAAAATAGGTGGGCTAGGTAGCCCCATCACAACTCGACAGCGACTTGTCTGAAACAAAAAAATCAAAGTCCATTAGATTCAGTATGACACCAGCTACAAAGTGACCCTCGGATATAAAGTTTTATCAAAAAATAAAAAAATGGCAGATGAAAAACGAAAAAAGTACAAAAACGCGTTTTTTTCGCAGTTTTTCGCAAAAAAAAGTGTAAAAATCAAAATTTTAAAACCATCGAGGATCAACTTGTTGCGAATCATGTTTACAATATGTGGTTCAGATTTCAAGAGAATCGGTTTATTAAACCGATGAAAACGTTGGTTCGAGAAAAACGCGATTGATGTTTATACTATGATCTATCTTACCTAAACTCAATCGGCCGTTTCTGCACCGTACAAAATCCCTCCTGATTGCTCATCATCGTCGATTTCTTCAAGTCTTGCTTGCTTTCGATTTTTGAAATTTTCAAAGTGGCCCCTTAACGGGCCGGAACGACCCCCGCGGTGGATTGTACTCAAACTGGACAGCGACAAGTTCTCGAGGGTGTTACTGAAAGCTGTCCCACCCTCAGAGGCAGTTCCACACGAAGTAACAGGACGAAGAAGAACCGAACGACTCGTGGACGAGACAACAAAACTGACGGCACGCATATGCAAAGCTTCAATTCCGCGCAAAAACACATGACATAACAGACGAGCGACGTACTGGTGGACGGACGAGATTGGCAAGTCGGAGACTCTGAATACAGGCGAAACGCCGAATGTACCGAGCCCGGGAAAGGGACAAGCCATACGCGGCCGCCCTAACGACGCAATACAAAACGGCACGGAAGACGCTGACGATCACCATAAAGAATAACAAGAAGCGCTGCTGAAGACAGCTATGCGAGGAGGTGGACTGGGACCTCTGGAGCCTGGGTTACAAGATTGTGACCCAGAAGTTGGGGGCCCGAGGTCCACCGGAACTCAAAGACGCGACGACTATGGGACGGATCGTTGACGGACTCTTCCCGACTCTTGTGACGAGAGAAGAGTCGACGGAAGCGGACGACGAATTCGACGTCCCCGTTTTTAACGAGGAGAAGTTTACCAAAGCTACTACCTCTCTGAAGACGGGGAAACCACGTGGACCGGTCGGCATACCCGGGGAGACCTTGCGGCTGATGGCTCGTCTGAGGCCTGGGATCCTCCTCAATATGTATATGGAATACATTATAACAGGGACGTTCAGCCCACGCTGGAAGACGGCTAGACTGGTCCTCCTTAGTAAATGGAAAAGGGAACCTCTTATGTCGTTTTCCTACAGACCCCTGAGTCTCCTGGATACGACGGGCAAAGTTTTCGAACTTCTGCTTAGACCGAGATTGCCGGACGCGATAAGTGTGGCCGGAGGCCTAGCAGACAGCCAGTAGGAGTTTCGCAAAGCGCGATCCGCGAGGTAGCTGAGACGGTCAGGGAGACGGACGAAGCTTGCCCCACGAGAAGGCCCCTAGTTATACTGGTGACACTGGACGTGAGGAACGCCTTCAACTCGGCTAGGTGGGGGGATATCTTGGGGGTAATTTCCGGATCCCTCCCTACCTCCTTCAGGTATTAAAGGACTACCTTAATGACAGACACATCACGTACGAGACGGAGGAAGGACCGGTGCCCCGTAACATTACCGCGGGGGTTGCGCAAGGATCCATACAAGGACCGGACTTGTAGAACGTGACATTCAACTGCCTGCTGAAGCTGGAAATGCCGCGAAACGCATCTCTAGCCGCTTACGCCGATGACGTGGCGGCAGTGATCGTGGAGCGCAACGCAGATCTGGCTCAGCTGACACTTAACCAAGTCATAAGGCGCATCGACAGATGGATGACGGCTCACGGATTGACTCTTGCACTAGACAAGAGAGGGGTCCTTATGTTGACCGGCCGACGGATGTCGACGATTATACCGATGACAGTCGGGACAGAACAAACGGCAACTAGGGGAGAGGCCAAGTATCTGGAGGTAACCCTGGATACTAAGGTGACCTTTCGGCCGCACGTAAAATGAGCGGCCGAGAGGGCGGCAATGAAGATTGCTCCGCTTCGCCGCCTGATGGGCAACACGCATGGACCGAAACCATCGATACGCAAACTACTGATGACCATGGCTCACTCGATCCTCCTGTATGACGCAGAGATCTGGGCCGACGCGCTCGTCGTAAAAATATTCAGAAAATCAATGACGTACGTACAAAGACAGGGGGCGCTAAGGATAGCGTGCGCCTACAGGTCCGTCTCAGCCGAGGCGGTTCTGGCGGTGGCGAGCGCGATTCCTATAGACCTACTAGTCATGGAACGCAAATGAATCTACGAACGCGACGGAAGGACCGATAGGGCTGACGCGGCAACACGTGAAAGGGAAAGGACCTGACGAATTGGCACGTACGCTGGACGACCGAGACGGGAGAAAGGTGGACCAGACGAGTTATACGGGACCTAAGACGGTGGACGGAACAGGGTTGTGGGGAGGTAAATTTCTACCTAACTCAATTCCTCATCGGACACGGATATTTCCGCAAGTACTTACACGACATGAAACGGGTACGGACGCCAGACTGTAAGTCCTGCGGAGACATACTAGACGACATGGAACATACGTCCTTCACGTGCGATAGATGGACGACACTAAGACAACAACTGGAACGGAGGAAAGGTGTTATCACACCTGATAACATAGTTGGAACAATGCTACAGGACGAAGACGGCTGAATACTCGCTGCTGCGTTTATCGAGCCGGTTCTGAGAGGAAAGAAAGTGGACGGATGCCTGGAGAGTGAATGAGAATAAACGAAGAAGGAATGGAAGGTGATGTATGAACGGGATCCTTGGGACTGACAAACCGCACAAAACGGACAATGGACAGGTCCCGCGGGGGTCAAGTTATACTTACGTGTTGCCACCCCGCGGAGACAGGATGGAGGAGGTTTTTAGTCCGTAGGCTATATGTCGGTAGTCCGACACACGGGAGAAAACGTGTGTCTCTTCTATGGTGCCTAACCCATTTTTCCCCTCGTATAAAAAAAAGGATCATACCCGTTGTTAACAGCCAATAGATATACAGTTGGTCTAACTCAATGCTTCGTATTAATATACTATAAATACTTGTTTCCTATAACAGAGACGTTTATTGAACGAGATCCGTGGGAAAAATGTCCTAGATGTAAAGGATGGTTGAGTGAACAATATTTTATATTCGCACAAATCAAGATTCGTGTATAGTTACCAAATATTTGGACGAAGTTATTGATTGATCGTTGGTAGATGAATGTGCAGTCAAACCAATAGCACTATAGTGCTAGTGGGCAAGTGTACAACGAACAACTCTCATAGAAAATAGGCGGTCGACCGGTCCCGCGATCGACGTCTTGGCTACCCCAGCTCTAATGCATATTTTAATATTCTCTATATACAGAGTGTTTCATAATAAGTGACCCAGCCGGAACTGGCGGGTTCAGGGGGGTACCCCGAGTAAAGCTGCCGAGGCGTTTTTTCTTCCGTCAAATAGTTTTCAAATGAGAGCGGTTAGAATTTCGGCGTTCGACTGTTTGTCATAGGGCTGAAGCCTGCCCTTAGCGACGACGCCACGCGAGCGCTGAGTCTGAGCGCGAGACGCATAGTAGCCAGCGAGTAAGGTAGCTAGGCATCTGTCTTGCTTGTCCGGACAGATTGACGTTTCTTGTATCGTCTGCTATTATTTTCTGTCATCTTGGGTACGCGTAGCGCTCTCTGAACTTGCAAGGCTTGCGGAACGCACCGTTTGACAGATGAGGACGCGGATGATTTTACGTTTTGCGTATCATTTGCTTAGGCTGCCTGTTATCCAATAGGGTTCGAGACCCGCGACAGACCGACCGATGTGACATTTCCCGCTTCGTCTTCTGCCGCTCCATGAATTCCGGGCCGAGGCGTGAAGGTTGCCGACATTCATGAAACATGTAATTGTACCCGCAAGCGATAATGTTAAAAAAATAAGATTGTTCAATGTATTCGTAATCTTTATTTATCAGAGAAATAAAGCACAGAACGATAAATAATTTGGTGATTTTTTAATTTGGAGGCACCGAGCGAATGTTTTTTTTTCTTCCCATTGCCAGTATCATGAAGATTCGACCTTGGCCTTATCATATCGAATCACGAATAAATTATTTGAATTTCATTACGACTTTAATCAAAATTTTCATTCTTAGTTGATGCGACGGTGATAACAATTATCACGCCCGATGATATTATTCGAAAAGAGTTTCTGTTATGATTGTTATCTCAAGAAATACAAATTAACAGAGTCGGCAACAACCCAATATGTCTGGAGTTTCAAGTACCAAGGCACAACACGTTTTTTTGTTTCTTTTTTTTACAAGTTTTTATTCAACTGGACTTGGTGTTAGATGCGAAACGGAAAATCGATATTTCACCTACTTCCCAACTACTTCGAGCTCTGAAATTTTGCAGACATGCATTTGAGGGGTGAAAATGCATGATTCAACGTTAAAAAATGAATAAATAAATAAAAAATGACTTCCTGTGAGATGCAAATTGGAAAATCGATATTTCATCCACTTCCCGACTAGTAAGAGCTCTGCAATTTTGCAAACATGTATCTCAGACGTGACAGCGCATGATACGAAATTTAAAAATATACGATTCTTTTTTAAATGCCGACTTTCTGTTGAATGGAAAATGGGTTTTCATCCACGTCTCAACTACTTCGAGCTCTGAAATTTTGCAAACATGCAACTGGGAAGGCTCGCTTTCATTTATAGTCTTATATGGGTGACTTGGTAAGAAAAATATGTTCTACTTTTTAGCATATTAAATAAAAGCTTGTTGAAAAATTGTTTTCTTACATATAAATGATTTCTATTCATATTACCGATATTCTGAATATCCGAATTACCCAGCTGGCGAGTACCCTAATTTTGCGAAGAAACGGATTTAAATACTTATACAAATAATAAAAATTAAATGCAAGTAGCCACAGCTGGTTCATCCGACTGCCAGCTGATACGTGAGCAAAAAAGCAAACAATGCTCCGTATGATCTCTGGACCCTCTGTCGAACATTTCTGAAATCATTCGGCGATCGCTAGATTTAATTTCCGCCTAGTTCCCCTCAAAGTGAGAGGATACCTTTGACATCGACGACTTGCATGATGGTTGTAGCCGTTATAGGGTCCGACGATCGGCGCCCAGTGCCCAGGGAACAGATGAAATCGATTCTCTCGATCATTTTCCTAGCATTCGTACGACATACTCGAAACCGTCCCGTCGAGTTTGTCATTGATCTCATCTCGTTCCTGATCGGGAGAGTGGTTCATATCAGCAGAGGTATAAGCTGCGAATACGATAGCTCCTTCGAGTACGTGTACAAGATGAAATCAACGGCTCGATTGACACATACGGGGAGTTTTCGCCATAACCCCGCCATACTCTTCACAAACTGCATCGATTTCATCTCCAGTTCAGTGAACGATGCCGAAGACGTGGATGGTCTGTCGCCGAAACGGAGGTCGGACGATTGTCAGTCCGTTCCTAGCGAACAGAGGTGAAATCGATTCTCTCAATTATCTTTCTGGTATCCATATCATATTCTCGAAACCATCCCGTCGAGTTTGTCGTTGATTTCATCTCGTTCTCGATCGGGAGAGTAGATCATGTAAGCAGAAGTACAAGCTGCGAATACAACGATACGTCCTTTGAGCACGTGTTAAAGATGAAATCAACGGCTCGGTTGGTACATTCGGGTAGTTGTTGCCATATCCAAGTCATACTCGTCATAAGCTGGATCGATTTCATGTCTGGTTCAGTAAACGATGCCGATGACGTGGATGGTCTGTCACCGAAGTGGAGCATCCTAGCATCCAAAACTTTTCCTAGCATCCAAAACACATTCTCGAAACCGTTCCGTCAAGTGTGTTGTTGATTTCATCTCGTTCTCTATCGGAAGAGTGGATCATGTAAGCAGAGGCAAAAGCTGCGAATGCAATAGCTCCTGTGAGCACAGCTTTCACCTCTGCTTAAGGGGACCCGGTGGTCGAGAAATTTAAAAAAATCTATTTTTTTTCGATATTTCGAAAGTATAGTATCTTAAGAATATACTATGAAATTTTCATGCGGAAATTCCCAATATTATAGCTTCTACAGCCCATTAACCAGGTAGAGAGCGGTCCGCGCGCTCCTAAAGGGGCTAGCGCTCGGAGCGCGGCAGTTGTCCCGACCCTTCTCCGAAAATATATACCTGTATATAGTATATACTATATACCTATATATACCCTTCCCCTCCCCGAAATATGGATACCTATTGTTGAACATTAGTAAGGGTAACGGTCATTTGGCTTTCCCCTGACTTGATCAGTACAACGTTTCGTCTTGACGAAGCAACATCGAGCAGTTTGAAATAAAATATCAGAAAATATGGGTAGAAAGCAAGGCGGCGACTCTTCTAGACGACCATCTTTTATAGGGGGTAAAAGATCTTTCAAGGGCAATCGATTCACTATCAAAAATACGACTGATTTTACGAGCACGTCTGCGAAAAAATTAAAAGATAATGAGGAATTGGAAGTAAACGTTAATCCTACTTTCAATTATTGCATCATCGAATTCAGCGTGATATTTTTAACGTTGCAGCAGTTGTTGAAGTGTAAAGATTGTAACGGTGCAGTCACTTTTAGCAAAAACGGACAACGTGGTCTAGGATTCAAGCTCTCTGTGAAGTGTGGGTGCGAAAAAACTTTTATTTTGTCTTCGCCGTTAATCGATAAGGCGTTTGAAATCAACCGTCGACTTGTTCTTGCCCTGAATGCTTGGAGTAGGATTTGAAGGTATGAAAAATTTCTGCGGTCTCATGTATCTTGGACAAGGAATTTGTAATAGTACATATTACAGCATCGTGGACAATATAAAAATTGCAGCTCAAGCCGTCGCGAAAATCGTTTTCAAAAAAAAATTGAAAGAAGAAGTCGAGTTGAATGTAAAAGCAGGGCGTCCCGCGGATGAACTTTCTGTGTCTGGTGATGGGTCGTGGGCGAAACGTGGATTCTCATCGCTTCTCGGTATTGTCTCGTTAATAGGGAAATACAGTAACAAAATTTTAGACGTTGTCATCAAATGCAGTGTATGTCAAGGCTGCTCAAATTGGAAAGGCCAAGAGGATACGATCGAATATGAAGCGTGGTAACGAGAGCATGAAGATCACTGTGACGCAAATCATACCGGAAGTGCTGGCAAAATGGAGGTAGACGGCATCGTGGAAATGTTCGAGAGATCGAAAGAGTTATACAACGTGAAATACGCGAACTATATCGGAGACGGCGACACGAAAACGTTCAAAGCCTTATTGGACACAAAGCCTTACGGAGATGATTTTGTAGTTTGCAAAAAAAAATGTGTTTTGCATGTTAAAAAACGTTTGTACAAACGTGCTCTTGCTGCGAAAAAAAACATGCACAAATAAAAAAAGTAACAAAGAAATAGACAGAAAAAGGAGAGGCAAAAAAGACACAGCAGAAAGTTAAAAAATCGAAAGATAAAACACCGAAGCGTCAACAGTTGACGAATAAATTATTGCAATAGCTGTCGACTTATTACGGTCTAGCAATTAGACGTAATTCAGATTCTACTGAAGGGATGAGAAACGAAATATGGGCCGCATATTATCACAAAATTTCAACAGATGAAAATCCGCAACACTCGTACTGTCCTCCAGGTTCCGAATCGTGGTGCAAGTAGCGTCAACGTGAGGCTGCAGGTACTTTAGACACCTACGAGCATCCACCTGCTCTCGACGATGAAGCACAAGAAATATTGAAACCTATTTATGACGAATTGACAGCAGAGAATTTATTGGAAAGGTGTATTGGCAGTAATACGCAGAACAATAACGAAAGTTTCAACGCTTGTGTGTGGCACCTTGCGCCGAAACATCTGTTTGCCGGCAAAAAAATCATCGATATTGCCACCTATATTTCCGCTTGCATATTCAAAGAAGGATTCGCATCGTTATTAAAAATAATGGAGACCATGGGCATCACAATCGGGCCACAAGCGGAGCAACTCGCGCGAGACCGAGACGGGCGGCGAGTATCGAGCGCCAACCGTAGGAGCACCGACAACTCCAAAGAGGCTCGTACAGCTCGAAAAAATAAAAGGAGTGAGCAAATCGAGGAATACGAACGTTCCGAAGGGACCCTATATGGTGCCGGAATCGCGGATTAACTGTAAGTATTCAAAATTTGCTCAATTTTTGAAAATATCTGTACCTCAAACGTTAAACTCATTTATCTCGAAACGACTTTTTTCGGCACGGCGGTGGTGAAAACAAAAAAACTATTCAACCGAATCACTTGAAATTTGGATATGTTGTTCACAACATGTATGGGTATCGTCGGAACTAGAATCATAATTTTATTTATGATTCTAGTTCCACATGATTCTATTGTTTACACTAAAAAACTAGTGAAAAAAGACTCGATTTTACGAACTTTTTTTTTCAAAAGTGCGCCATTTTGTCAATCTTTAATTTTTTCGATTTGTTCTAGTTCCGCCCATAACTGCACTCGTTCTGATTAAGATTCTTCTTGAATTTTGTGTTTCAGATGAGTCGAAATCTCTACGCCGTCCGGGTAGAGGTCTCGAAATCACCTACGCCGTCCGGGTCCGATTTTTCGAGAGGGTCATCTTCAGCGGCATTTTTATAATAATAAATATTGTTTTTAAAATGAAGAATTTTTTTTTGTATGCTCAATAAACATAGTAATAAGCCCGAAAAGTTGAAACATCGTTTTTTTAATTTTTAATGGCAAAAAAAATCGTGAAAATAGGTGAAATTTTCGTGCTCTAGACCACCGGGTCCCCTTAAGTGATCCCGTCTCCAGATCGAAATCGAGATGAAAGCAACGACATACTCGACGAGATGGTTTCGAGAATTTGTTATGGATACCAGGAAAATGATTGAGACAATCGATTTCAGCTCTATTCGCTAGGAACTGAATAGCAATCGGCCGAGCTCCGTTTCGGCGACAGACTATGGACGTTTTCGGCATCGTTTACTGATCCAGGGATGAAATCGATGCAGCTTATGACGAGTATGACGGAGTTGTGGTGAAAACTACCCGAATGTACCAATCGATCGGTTGATTTCATCTTTTACACGTACGCAAAGAGCTATCGCATTCGCAGCTCCGATGCTCACATGATCTACTCTCCCCGAACGGGACCGAGATAAAATCAACGACAAACTCGACGGGACGGTTTCTATAATGTGTTATGGATGCTAGAAAAATGATTGAGAGAATCAATTTCACCTCTGTTCGCTAAGAATTGAGTGGCAATCGTCCGAGCTCCGTTGCGGCGATAGAACATCCACGTCTTCGGCATCGTTTACTGAACCAGAGATGAAATCGATACAGTTTATGGCGAGTATGGCGGGGTTATAATGAAAACTACCCGAATGTACCAATCGATCCGTTGATTTCATCTTTTAAACGTACGCAAAGGAGCCACCGTATTCGCAGCTTATACCTCTGCTTTCATGATCCACTCTCCCGTTCAGGAACGAGATGAAATCAATGACAAACTCGACGAGATGGTTTCGAGTATGTCCTATAGATGCTAGGAAAATGATCGAAAGAATCGATTTCATCTCTGTTCCCTAGGTACTGGGCGCCGATCGTCCGAGCCTACAACGGCTGCAACAATCATGAAACTCGTCGATTTCGAAGGTACCCTCTCGGTTTGAGGGGAACTAGGCGAAAATTAAATGTAAAAATCGACGAATGATTTCAGAAATGTTCGGCAGAGGGTCCAGGGATCATACAGAGCACTGTTTGCTTTTTTGGTCACGTAACAGCTCGCAGTCGGATGAACCAGCTGTGGCTACTTGCATTTAATCTTTGTTATTTGTATAAGTATGTAAATTTGGTTTTTCGCAAAATTGGCGTCCCGCCAGCTGGATAATTCTGATATTCAGAATACCGGTAACATGAATAGAAATCATTGATATGTAAGAAAACAATTTTTTAACAAGCTTTTACTTAATATGCTAACAAGTAGAAAATAGCTTTTTTTCCAAGTCACCCATATGCGACTATAAATGAAAGGTTGTGTCACTTCTTAGTTGCATGTTCGCAAAATTTCAGAGCTCGAAGTAGTTGAGAATTGGATGAAATACCGATTTTTCATTTTGCATTCAACAGACAGTCGTCATTTAAAAATAAATGTATTTTTTTTATTCGCATCATGCGCTGTCACGTCTGAGATACATGTTTTCAAAATTGCAGAGCTCGAAGTAGTCGGGAAGTGGATGAAATATCGATTTTCCATTTTGCATCTCGCGGAAAGTCGTTTTTTATTTTGTTATTTGTTCATTTTTTCAACGTTGAATCATGCATTGTCAGGCCTTAAATGCATGTTTGCGAAATTTCAGAGCTCTGCGTAGTAGGGCAGTGGGTGGAATATCGATTTTCCGTTTCGCATCCAACGCCAAGTGAAGGTAAATGAGTGCTTGCAACAAAACGAAATATAAAAACCGTGCTGTACCTCGGTACTTGAAACTTCAGACATATTGAGTTGTTGCCGACTCTGTAAATTTGTATTTCTTGAGATAACAATCATAGCAGAAACTCTTATTGAATAATATCATCGGGCGTGATCATTGTTTCCACCGCCGCAACAGCTAAGAATGAAAAATTTGAAAAGTCGTAATAGAAATTAAATTATTTATTCGTGATTCGATATGGAAACGTCCAGATCGAATTTTTACGATAGCGGAAATACGAAGAAAAAAAACATTCGTTCGGCGCCTCTAAATTTTAAAAACACTAAATTAGTGATCGTTCTGTGCTTTATTTCTGTGAAAAATAAAGATTACGAATACATTGAACAATCTTATTTTTTATCATCATCCCGCGTAGAAATTTCGATGGGGCCCAGATCAGGGCCCGATCAGGTTGCCTGACTGCCCTGGTAGGGCACTAATAAGGCAGCCTGAAAGGGCCCTACTAGGAAATGTAACGTTGTGTCACATATGGGCCTGATCTGGTTTCCTGATCAGGCCCCTATCAGGTTGCCTGATCAGAAAGAAATGCATATAATATTTCAAAAAACCAAAATGGAATGAACCACTTAATTTAGAGTTCCACTACAATGATTTTGTATCATAATTCGTCATTCCCTGGCCTGCTGAAACGTTTTTGTTCGAAGAAAATATTACGCCTATATGGGAATCGAACCTCGTACCTTCCTACCCAAAGCTAGGCACGCTGCCCCTATGCTACCGAGTGCTTGTAACATCTTGGTCCCAGATATGGCATAACAGACCAAATGAATTCCTATAATTATTTGTTGTATCACATCAAGTATATCAATTAGTTAATATCATTGTGACAATTAAAGAGGTTTATCGAATAACATGCTATAGATTTTTGAAACTTAACCTTATATATATATATTTTATATATATAATAAAAATAATTTTAAAAAAATATATATATATAGTTCCTCTCTCTCTCTCTCTTCGCCTTACAAAGCTGCCGAAATCTTCTAACGCGCATCCGAGTTGCATAACGTTTTTTGTCGTGACAGTCTATAGCAGCACTTTTTTTAAAATAGAATTCAGGAATGCATCGAAACTCCGAAGCTACGATGCTGTAAAATCGAAGTTTCCATGTGAAAAATGAGAGGTTATGTGCATCTAGCGACTGCTGAGGCAGGGATAGGGCAAGCCTATTTATGGCCTCATCAGGGAAAGCCATAGTACGGCCTATCAGGGCAAGCCTTGGTAGGGCCCTATCGGGGAAAGCCTTAATAGGGCCACATTAGGGACAGCCTTAGTAAGGCCCTATCATGGAAAGCCTTAGTAGGGCCTATCAGGGCAAGCCTTGGTAGGGCCCTATCGGGGAAAGCCTTAGTAGGATCTTATCAGGGACGGCCTTAGTAGGGCCATTTTAGTATAGCCTGATGTAGGGCCTTAATACTTCCGGCCCGATCGGGGCCGGATCAGGATGTCCGTGATAGGTGTTACCCCTATCACACCCCGATCGGGGCCTGATCCTGGTCAGGCTAACCCTAAGAAATTTCTACTCGGGATCGCTTGCGGATAGAATTACAAGTC
The DNA here is from genome assembly GCA_963210295.1 of Ophion ellenae. NCBI lineage: Eukaryota > Metazoa > Arthropoda > Insecta > Hymenoptera > Ichneumonidae > Ophion > Ophion ellenae. The sequence continues at coordinate 12,182,700 of OY723392.1, forward strand.
TCATGAATGTCGGCAACCTTCACGCCTCGGCCCGGAATTCATGGAGTGGCAGAAGACGAAACGGGAAATGTCACATTGGTCGGCCTGTCACGGGTCTTGAACCCGATTGGTTAACAGGCAACCTAAGCGAATGATACGCAAAACGTGAAATCATCCGCGCCGTCATCTGTCCAACGGCGCGTTCCTCAAGCTTTCCATGTTCAGAGCGCGCATTACCTGTCAAACGCACGCTCTGAACTTACGCGGTCGAGATAGTCGTTTTGAATGAAGATCAGTTAATTACTGTGACATCTTCATTTGCATTGAACACAGGATTGTCGCGGCAACTATACGTTAACGGCCCCAAATTTAAATATATTAATTGTGAACAAATCTCTAGTCCTTCGAACTGTTCTATCATATCACAATTCCAACTCGTTATCCTATGACCATAAGCACCTACTGAGTTGAGAGAATTGAAAGTGATCAAACAAATCATTATTTTCAAAGAAATACGCAGTGGCGTAGCGGGTGGGGGCACGGCCCCGGGCGGCGCCGATGTGGGGCGGCGGCGGCGAGCAGCACTTAAGGTAACGTTGCGAGGTCGATGTCTCCGATTTCGATGAAATTTGGCATGCTTGTAGAAGGGGTAAAAATAGACGACACGTATTTTTTTATATCGGCGTAACCCGATTTTTAAGGGTTGAAAAGAACCCTCGAAAATTGGGGTGTTTTTAGTTTTTCGTCGATAACGTTTTAACGGTACGAGATATGAAAAAACTTCGATTTGCAACAATGTTTATTCTTTTTGTGTACTATACATTGGAGATGAGAACGATGCAGATAGCAACAAATTTCACATTGTTTATTGCAAAAATGCAATTTTTTCCACCGTATCTCCGAGAATTTTTAATCGATTGGGATGTAAATTTGCATACATGTAGGGAACGGAAAAGTGCGGATAGGATTTTTTTCTTTTTCCGATATCTCACAATTAAGGGGTTGAAACTGTCCGTCGACTGTTTTGCCGAGAGCATCGTATAATCAGCTAGCCTTTTGGCATTTCGGTTTAAATTCACGTCAATATATCTTCGCCTTATGACGCAATTGCATATTTGTAACATTCTAGCCGCCCCCCCCCCCCTCCCCAACGGTCACCTCTCGAAAGGCAAACGTTCAAAGTTCTTACCGTACGGCATGAATGAAAATTTGTAGAAATAAAAATGGGTTACAAAGAAAGTACAATCAGTCAAAATAATCGATACACATTTTCTCGTTTTGGCGGAACGACACTCGTAAGGGGTCAACACACCCTTAAAAACTTCGTTCTTTCTATAGCTCGTGAGCGGGACGAAATAAAAATAAAGTTCGAAAGGAAAAAATGTTGTATTCTTCGACTACTAGACGTTCATGATGATAATGATGAGTACAGCAATAAATAGCGTGTTGTTTATTGCAATAAACCGTGAATTACTTGTGAAAAATCACCCTTCAGTTTTCCACTAATATGGGCAGAGGCAAAGATCGCAATCACGGACTGACTTCGTGCTTCGGGAAGCAACTGGAATACAATTGTATATTTACGAAGAAATTCTCCACCACCCCGTTCTGCCTTTGAAGATTACAACACAATCGGAAAAGTGTTCTCACGCGTACTCATTTAGGAAACGATTCAACTCTATGTTTTTTATGGATTATACTTATTACAATAATGATAGTCATGATAAAAGTGTTTGAAACAAAGAGATTTCTCACACCACGCACAAGTGATAATAGCTGCTTCGCCGCATATATCGCATGTCGGTACATTTTGTGAAAAGCAAAATTCTACCGGATTTTCGAAGTTTGGTGGTCTTTCTTCTTCGTACCCGCTTTTTTACCACGCATATTTGAAAAGGTTCGTAAACCGTGGAGAAGAAAACTGGTTGTGTGTAAGAGATTATAATTTAACAATATTGTCACTCAAATGCAGATTGACGTCGTAATTATATAATATTACTGCGTCAGAAAAGTGTTTGACGAAGTTTTTTCACACACGGAAGCCATAAACATCAACGGGCTGTATCATTCCAGTCGTACTTGCAGGAATTATTAATTATCGTATGGACTAATTGTCTACAGAACTAATGAAACTGGTGCAATATATTTACCTGCTGAAATGGTAAAAACTTTAATACCTTTCCCTTGCATATCCACTTCTTTAAATGCAGTTGGACATTGACCGCTCCAAGAATCTAGAAGTATCACCGATTTTGGACCCGTATTGGGAATATATACTTCTTGGAACCATCGCTTAAAAGGATAAGTCGTCAATTTTCCAGATTTCGAAGCCAATAGAAATATATTTTCGGCTCTGAATATAGTTTGCTCCACTTGAGTACTAAATTTGCCAGTAGGTTCGTTTAAAACGATCAACATAGGTGCCAAAAGCTTGCCACTCGCAGAAACCAAAGGCTGTGTAGTATAACTGTGTGATGTTGATGTTTTCGATTGCACGACTGTCTCAGCGGATTTCTGCCCTTCTTTTGCCAATGTGCGGCCTGTACGTAGCTCTAAATTGAATCCACTATGATCAGAATTAAAAGTGTTTTCAGCCCCAACGTTGGCTATTTTGACTTTCGGCATTTCTATAAATTCGATAACTTTGTTTTTAAGTGTATCAGCGTTTAATCATTGTTGTTTTGTTACATATTTAGTAATCGTCCGTGACACAATTCCACGTTGGTGTTTGAATGTCCTTAGTTAAATAGCGGATGCTTGGAAATTTACGGCTGGTATTTCTACAATTTCTCGTGCACGTAAGGCCCATCGTCGAAGATCTACAGGGTGTCCCATTTTAATCTTACACCTCAATTTTCTCAAAAAATATTGCTCGGACGAAATATTGTGTGGAACAAAACTTCTAGGGATTGAAGGGGGACGTTTGAAAAAAATTTATTTGAGGAGCCAAAATTCAAAATGGCGGCGTTACAAAGGCTGACATGTTTTTTTCAAACGGAAACAACTTTTTTTTATTGCCAAAAAATTTGTCAGCTGAAAATTAAAACCTTTTGTTGAAAAAATTTTTTGATAAAGTTCATAGTTTTCAAGTGAGAACATCATTTTCAATTATTTCAGATGTATCCAGGATTTGTGTGTGTATGTGTGTGTGTTTTTCTACCCATCGTGATCAAAGTTCGTCAAGGATTTAAAGAAACACGTTTTTGGGCCTGAAAATGGCACAAACGCTATTAAAATGGAAAAAAAAACTATTTTTCATCGATTTTCCTCCAAAATTTTCTCATGAAATATCGTCCAAATTTGAAAACAAAAAAACAAAAAAAAAATTTTCAACAAAAAAATTTGATTCTTTTTTTGTTCAAGTGGTCATACATTCGAAAATACAACTTTGAGCGGCTTGCCGTGAGACATTTAGTCTAATTGTCCCTACCACCGGCATTTGCGTTAGCCAAAGCGTAGGAGGTTGCATGGCTGAGTCTGTTGCAGACCATTCGCGTAACCCAGAATACACCACGTGGAGGTTGTCTGTCTAGCATTCCTGGCCCTGAGAAGGGCCGTTTTGTGTGTGTGTGTGTGTGTGTGTGGGCGCGCGTGCGTGTATGTGTGTGGGTGTGTGTGCGTGTGTGTGTGTGTGTGTGTGTGTGTGTGTGTGTGTGCATGTGCGTGCGTATAGAACACTCACAAGGATTAGGTCTCTGCGGTTCGTAACAACCGCAGTATTTTTTTACTCCAAACCCTCCTTGTAAGTGTACTCTGATCCCTTTCTATAAATGTTCAAATATCCCTCCATTCATGTTTAAACATGCCTGAACTCTTCTCGCGAAACCGTCCACTGTGCGCAGAAGAACATCTCTCGGGATTGCACGGCAGGCAGCTCTTATCCGCTCCTTCATATTCTCCCGTGTTGTTGGAGCTTGACGGTAGACGGCATCTTTTAAGTACCGCCAAAAAAAAATCAGGAGATGTAAGATCCGGTGACCTTGGAGGCCAATTTATAGGACCGTCGCGACCAATCCACCGTTGACCGAATGTTGCATCCAGATGATTACGAACAACACGAGCCCAGTGAGCGGGTGCACCATCTTGCTGGAACCACATCTGTTGACGTGTTTCCAAATCCATATCTTCTAGCAAAAGAGGCAGTTTATTTTCCAAAAAATCGAAGTAACGGACAGTGTTCACACTTCCTTCGAAGAAATGGGGACCTATTATTTGCCCGTCAACAATACCACACCAAACGTTTAAACTCCATCGATGCTGGTGATCGATCTGTCTCAACCAATGTGGGTTCTGATCGGACCAGTATCGGAAGTTCCAACGGTTCACTTGACCGCGGCTGTTAAATATGGATTCGTCGGTGAACATAACGTACCGAAAAAATGTTCTAGATCGCTCGATTTGTCTCAACGCCCACCGACAAAACGCCACCCTTCGCAACGGATCAGGATTAGGAGTGTCTTGGTGGAATTGTACCCGGTACGGGTGAAGTTTAGCACCTCTTAATACTCGGTGCACTGTGGATCTGGCAAACCCCAATCGTTCCGAGATCGCTCGAACACTCAAATGAGGATCAATTGCTATCATGGCTAAAATAGCCATGTTTCGAGCCTCATGCAAGTCACCAAAATCGTTGACGTTTTGGTAACGTCGACGGTGGCGGATCATCCGACCTGCCCTGGCTCGCCGTTCGATGGTTCGGATTGTCTGCCATGATGGGTGACGACGATGAGGATATTCGCGTCGATACAAATTTTCGGCGCGTAAGTAATTGCCCCGACATCTCCCTAAAATGAGGAGCATATCAACAATTTTGTTGGGTCTGAAATCCGCCATTGTCGCTCAATCTCAGAATTTTTCTCTGATTTAAGAACGGTTGAATTTCAAAAAATGTTGATTTTCCTTCTAAGTAATGTCTCAAAAGTACAAAAGTGCGTAAGAGAACTCCGCATAGTCAGACTATGTCAGTAGTACCAATCATGTTTTCTTCAATTTCGCTTACCTTTCAGATCTTGATATTAAAAACAGTGGACGGTTTCGCGAGAAGAGTTGGGGCATGTTTAAACATGAATGGAGGGATATTTGAACATCTCTAGAAAGGGATCACAATACACTTACAAGGAGGGTTTGGAGTAAAAAATACTACGGTAGTTACGAACCGCAGAGACCTAATCCTTGTGAGTGTTCCACACGCACGCACATGCACACACACACACACACACACACACACACACACACACACACACACACACACACAAATCCTGGATACATCTGAAATAATTGAAAATAATGTTCTCACTTGAAAACTATGAACTTTATCAAAAAAAATTTTCAACAAAAGTTTTTAGTTTTCAGCTGACAAATTTTTTGGCAATAAAAAAAAGTTATGTTTCCGTTTGAAAAAAACATGTCAGCCTTTGTAACGCCGCCATTTTGAATTTTGGCTCCTCGAATAAATTTTTTTCAAACGTCCCCCTTCAATCCCTAGAAGTTTTGTTCCACACAATAGTTCGTCCGAGCAATATTTTTCGAGAAAATTCAGGTGTAAGATTAAAATGGAACACCCTGTATATCATGGACAGGCAGCCTTTTGTCCAAAGCATCATCAAAATTGTTTAACGTGTAGTGAGCTATCTTTGTTAACCTTTCTTTGTAGGTGCCACCCTTATTTATACTATGGGCCCACCGGCGCAACTGCGGCTCTGATTGCACCTTTTTTAATTACGTTTGAACAGATGATAACTTTCTATTCCCATTTGCCCCGGATCTCCAGGAATCTACAGCTCTTGTCTTGTTTTCGTAACTCAATTCTTCTATATCTTGGGTTCATACATTTTCATCATTTTTTGGATCTAGGTATCGTTGTCTGTGCCAATCTCCTTCACTGTCATCTTCTATTGCGGCTGCTTCATGAATTTCATTTGGTGACAGAAAATCCAAACCAGTTTCGACTTCCATTTTCATAGGTTGGTCCATCGCTTCAATGATCATGTTTTCTAGATCCTTGCTGAACTGTATTTCCTGTTCGGTGATTCCGGTAGAATTTTGCTTTTCACAAAATGCACCGACATGCGATATATGCGGCGAAGCAGCTATTATCACTTGTGCGTGGTGTAAGAAATATCTTTGTTTCAAACACTTTTATCATGACTATCATTATTGTAATAAGTATAATCCATAAAAAAACATAGAGTTAAAACGTTTCCTAAATGAGTAAGCGTGAGAACACTTTTCCGTTTGTGTTGTAATCTTCAAAGGCAGTACGTGGCGGGGGAGAATTACTTCGTAAATATACAATTGTAATCCAGTTGCTTCCCGGAGAACGAAATCAGTCCGTGATTGCGATCCTTGCCTCTGCCCATATTAGTGGAAAACTGAAGAGTGTTTTTTCACAAGTAATTCACGAATTATTGCAATAAACAACACGCCATGTATTGCTGTACTCATCATTATCATCATGAACGTCTAGTAGTCGAAGAATACAACATGTTTTCCTTTCGAACTTTATTTTTATTTCGGCCCGTTCACGAGCTATAGAAAGAACGAAATTTTTAAGGCTGAGTTGACCCCTTAAGAGTGTCGTTCCGCCAAAACGAGAAAATGTGTATCGACTATTTTGACTGATTGTACTTTCTTTGCAACCCATTTTTATTTCCACAAGTTTTCGTCCTTGCCGCACGGTAAAAACTTTGAACGTTTGCCTTTCGAGAGGGGACCGTTGGGGCGGGGGCGGCTGGAATGTTGCAAATATGCAATTGCGTCATAACACGAACATATATTGACGTGAATTTAGACCGAAATGCCAAAAGGCTAGCTGATTATACGATGCTCTCGGCAAAAAAATCGACGGGCAGTTTCAACCCCTTAATTGTAAGATATCGGAAAAAGAAAAAATCCGTATTCGCACTTTTCCATTCCCTACATGTATGCAAATTTACATCCCAATCGATTAAAAATTCTCTGAGATACGGTTGAAAAAATTGAATTTTTGCAATAAACAATGTGAAATTTATTGCTATCTGCATCGTTCTCAGCTCCAATGTATAGTACACAAAAAAATAAACATTGTTGCAAATCGAAGTTTTTTCATATCTCGTACCGTTAAAACGTTATCGACGAAAAACTAAAAACACCCCAATTTTCGAGGGTGCCTTTCAACCCTTAAAAATCAGGTTCCGCCGATATAAAAAAATACGTGTCGCCTATTTTAACTCATTCTACAAGCATGCCAAATTTCATCGAAATTGGAGACATCGACCTCGCAACGTTTCCTTGTTAGTTGCGAAAATAGGGCGGCGGGGGGGCGGCAAATTTAGGGTTAGCCGCGGGCGGCAAAAATCCACGCTACGCCACTGGAAATACGATGGCTATAAAATGTTGTCATGAGAACACGAATATTTATTAACGACTAACAAATTTTGTAACAGTTGATGAATATTTGAATAAATGTAAATATATTTCTTTATTATAAATAAACTGTTTTCTCAGTGTGGCTTTATTTGACAGGAGCTAGAGCCGCCATTTTGGATTTTTTAAACAAATTGAATTGGAATTCACTCTCCCTTGATAGAAGAATAAAATACGTTGGTACCTATTTCCAAAAGTATTTATTTTATATTAAAAAAATGCCCAAAGTTCATGCATTTGTCATGCCTCTCGACGGTAATCTCCCGTTAATTCATCGAAAATAAAAATCATTGGCGTACTAACTTGGATTTTAAGCGACGATTGAGCCTCGACGATGCCTTCGCTCGGACTTATAATGAACTCTCGCGGTGACGAGCAAAACGTTGGTTTCATTTGTGAGTTTACAAAATCCTCGCGAGTTATTGCTGTTTCGGTTCCATCATCGGGGACAGTGATACCGAATGTTACCGGTACGAGAGAATCGTTGTGCAACGTTGCCTCTTGCCTCGATGTAAACCCTGCCAACAAATTGATACGATGTATTGGCCGAATAAAGGAGAAACAACAATTTTGAACGGAAGAAGGAACTTACCTAAAGCTGTGGTTCCAAAATCCAATATCCTTTTGTCAAAACGTAGAGTAGGAGAGACAATCCGACCCCTCGAATAACAGAGTATTTATTTTAATAAATCCAATCGAAATGAATCATAAATAACAAATTAAAAATACAAATGAAAATTAAATATCATTAGAAACAATATTTGTAGAACAATTGAGTTTGTTTCTTTTTACGGTTCCATACTTAATATACATGGAGACGACTTGGAGACTTTCTTTTACGATGAACTCAACAGACTCGACAAAATCTCCATTTCTGTTCGATGAAAATGAAACATTGAAAGACTTGTATTGGCCCGATTGAAGTTTCAGGTGTTTCGGGGTTACTTCGATGTTACCACCAAAGTCAGAATGTTTAGGTCGGTACACCAAGACACCCGGTATAAGCCCCTTGTTCGCACAAATTACCTGATAGATGAAAAAATGAACTCAGTGTTACAGAAGTAGCTATACTGCGGAGAATATTATTCGAGATACGATTTTTTAGTATGCTTACTTCGTAATTGTGAACGGAACACAATAATATATTTTGGACATCGATACTTGAAACGTTAAGTTTCAGAAACGGGCCGACCGAAACACCGCTTAAGCTGGACAATAAATGTTTAAATTCACATTTGTTTTCACCTTTATTACGACTAAAATAGCATCTAATTATTACTGGATATTGTATCGCTCATTAAGGGACAACACCACTGTGACCCCCTGTTTTTTTGCCATTTTTCAAGAATTTTTTTTTGTGGAAAAAAAAAGATATATTCGAAAAAAAATTTTTGTTTTGTTCGTTGTTTATTGAAGATACATAAAAAAAATGTTTCAAATTTTTCACGTCCCATGGTGACGCTGGGGAAGCTCCCGCGTCAGGTACTGTTGCCTCTGCAGTGGTTCGCGGCACGCAGCAGAACTCTCTTCAAAGTCGATCTGAAAAAAAATCCCGAGTGTTTTCGTTAATAATATGATATTTTGAAGAGAAGTACATAGGGATTTGAAAAAATATTGATTTTAAAAAATAGCCACGCTTTTGAAATTAAAGGACGATTTTCGAGCAAAATTTCTCGTCGAAAATAGGCGATAACTTTTTTTATTATTGAGATATCGAAAAAATCCTATGTACGTCTTTAGATAATCTAGTTTTATTGATGCAGTCCAAATTTGAAGTCGATCGGATAAAAATTGCTCGAGTTCTGCTGCGTGCCGGACTCAAAAAAGTGGTTTTGAGAAAAACGCGTTCAAAGTTTTAGGTTTGTTAATTTATGCGATAAATTGGGAAAAACATTTTTTACCTTTAATCAGCGATGCCGGCATCATATAGCTGGCCTTCAAGAAGCAAATCATTGTCCCTATTATCTTTTCTCGAACTTGTAGAGGCTCTTCTTGCCTCTTTTGCAGCGTCTGTGGGCGAGCGCTCCGCCAGCTCGATCCACGCTGCGTCGGTTTCAACGCAAAAATTGAAACAATTTAGGCCGATAGTTATCCCCAACGTCTCCAAAACTTTCATGAGGCTTCTCAGGCCATCGTTGAATAATAATACCGCGATATCAGCTGCAATATCGACGATTTTTTTGCTTCCGGACTGACACTTAGGGGCTATTGCCCAAACTGATTTGTTGTAGCTTTCGTTGGTGTTTTGCGTGAAGCCGCCCAAACAACGCTGCAGCAAATCGTCTCTGCTCAAATTTTCGAAGACTGACGTAATTGCCTCCAATACTTCCTCAGGAAGAGGCGGCTTATGGCGATATTCAGTAATATTACCGCTTGCGACCGCTCGCTGCCACGAACACCACGACTCGGCTCCCTCTGGGCAATCGTCATGTTGCGGCTCACTATCTGTGAATATTTTATGTTTGATAGTTGCCCAAATTGCCTTCCTCATTTTTTCAACATCATCGCTGTTCCTCCGAATAGCCAAGCCGTAATATGTGCTCAACTCGTCAATCAATTTTCCGGTGAGCTTTCCTCTGCCAGACAATCCTTTTTGTTTTTTCACGATTTCGCGGAGGCGCGTCCCCATACGTTTTTGGACATGATTGATGCACTCTTTTTTTTTCTCGAAACCGTCGTATGGATCGCTATTCGATATGCCCAGAAACGTTTTAGAATCGCCATTACCAATATAATATTTATATTTTATGCCATAGAGCTCTTCAGACCATTGAAACATTTCGACAGCTGAGTCGACTTCCATTTTTCCGGAAGAGCCGCAATGGTTCGCCTGGCACTCATCGTCGTGGGTACTTTTCCATTCCCAGTACTCCGCGGTGCTTTCTTTTTTTCCCAATGCTCGCAAGCTTTGCAATATTTCGATTTCTTTTTTAGTGTACCAGCCGATTAGCGATGTTATGCCGAAAAGCGAGCTGAAACCGCGCTTACGCCACGATCCGTCGCCTGAAACGATAATTCCGTCCTCCACCCCATTTTCCAACGAAATTGTCTTCTCCTCAAGTGCAGCCTTTTATTTGCTCACTGTGCTCACAGCTTTAGTGGCAATCGAAATCGAATTTAAGATTCGATCGTAGAAAGACTGAAATATGGGGCGCGGTAGGTCCATAAATGCACAAAACTTCATCAGGCCATTCAAACTGACGCCAAGAAGACGCATACTGAATACGATCCGACGATTTATTTCGTCTGCATTGTCAATCATAGGATACGAATTGATTTGCATGTTTTCACAATGGTCGCAATCGACGTCGATTTTGAATCCGAGTCCGCGCAAACTTTTTTCAGTAAACTTTATATCGCGATCAAACACTTTGCACTTCACTAACGTCGATATAATGTTCAATGCATTGACGAGGTGTACTATACGATAACCGAAATCATTAGTAACACCGACCTCCAAATCGTCCGACGATTTTAACTTTTTCGCCGACGTACTCACATACTCTGCAGAACTATTTTCGGAGCTATAACGGTTCGGAGGTTTTCGACTCGAAATTTTCGTTCGACTTCTCGTCACATAGCTCCGTTTTGTTCCCTTTTTTCCCGCGTACACTTTCGGATTATCCATTTCGATGTGCAAAGAATAATTCTGAGCGTTCGATATTTATAAACGAAACGATTCGGAGCGTTTAGACGCGAGTAGCGTCGCTTCTATTCGCAAACTGACGCTATGACGCTATCCCTATACCTGCCTTGAAAATTTTTCAATTATCGCCACCTATGGCTTTTTTTCGAAACTATATTTATAATAATAGCCGGTTTTTGTGAAGGGAGACAAAAGAATACCTGGGAAAGACGTGCAGGACCTGGGAAAGGCCCGGTATACCTGCCGACCCTGAGGCATGCAGCTGCGCGGGACCCCGAACGTCACGGAGCGCTGCACCGCTCCACAAAATATTCAATATCTCCGAAAATAATTGTTTTTTCGACCTGGGTCCAACGGCATCTTAATCTTAAATGTATTTTAGATTTTTCTAGATGGTTTTCAAAAAATCGATTTTTTGAAGCCGTCACAGTGGTGTTGTCCCTTAACGATACACCGAGTCCAGCTGAATAATCGACTGATTTTTTACCCAATTTAGTTCAGTGTGATTGAGCTAATTAACAGCCAATTTGCTCGAATCTAACCAAACGAGGACTGGTCATAGTTGACGAGTCTCGTTCGGCTGAAATAATCTCAAATAAACAAACGTTTATTTTATAGGGGGAAAAAGATTTGGAGAAAATCGTAATTGTGTTAATCAATCTGTGTGTGAGAGAGGGGTTACTTGATGATGCAATGTACCTCAAAGGTATTCTGCCTTCGCGTCCAGTCACCTCGAGATAAGCAATGCTCGAAATATCCCCTATTTCGTCGGGCTCAAATGTCACCGTTACGTCCACTTCACTCCGAGGCCAGATTTCACCCTCCTGACGAACGACACGCTGTTTTATAGTCACGTTTGATCGATCGATCAAGGTTCGAGCTCAATAAACATTACCATCGGGACTATTGAGAAGGTTCTGTAGTTGTAGAGAAAGTTTTCTTCAACGAGCGAGGCTATCTCGTCGGCGTAAATTCTTTGACAAACCAACTCGTGGGCTTCAGGCATGCAAATATTGTAATGCTCAAGATCCACACAACGCGGAATTTCTGCATTAGTTATCAAATCGAAAATCTTCTTGTATCTGCAATTTTCAATGCTTAATGAAAACCGAGATAAGATGATTGTTTTTAATTCAAAGATTTAATTAGTAATAAATACGGTAATGTTTTAGAAAAGTGAGTTTTCCGAAAAAAATGTTTTTCCATTTTCTCATTAATTAGGTTATAAATAGCGAAAAATCGTTAAAAATAATTTCGATTTTTTTTTAAACCCAAACAAACACAGTGTAGGCGTCGAAATTTTCAAAAATGCCCTTCCGTTTCCGCGAACTACAAAACCCCATAAGTTTTTATGGGGAGGTGAATTTCAGCTTCCCCCGACTGAATATCATCATTTGTGATCCAGTACATGAAAAAATAGCAAAAAAAATGTTAGGCTTATTTTACAGGAAAGTCACTTATCTGAAGAATTACGATAAATACTCGGGAAACATTTGCACCCGCAAAACGCAGTGACCTTTATGTTTTCTTAAAGGTGGAGATACCTTTAGGCAAGGAAAAAATTCGCTGATTTTCATGATTTTTTTCCAAAATAAATCATTTCTTTATCTTTTTTTGAGACTTAGGGTATGTTTTATTATTACTTTTGGCAGTGACATAGTTTTTTTTTAATGATAAATCCTTAAAAATGGCGGAGGTATGGCACGGTTTCAAACTGCATTTTCAAAACTGGCGTGACGTCTAGATTCAAAACTAATCGAGCGATTCTGATGAAATTTATTGCAAAATGTAGCCACTGTTTTCGGAAAATTCAATCTTATTGTTTCAAAGCTTTCCAACTCATCGATTTCCAACATTTATCACTTTTTCTTGGTGAGTGAAAGGTTAGTGAAAGAAAAATGTTTATTGGTTTCTTTTTCAGATTAATCCCGCTGACACTACGTGTCACGCCATCTGACAACATCTGTCTCACCCGTTGAGAAGACCGTGCCATGCCTCCGCTATCATTAAAGATTAATGAATAAAAAATACCATGTAACTGTTACGTCCCAGCCTTCACCTTTTTATCTCTCTCTTTTTGAAACCACGATGGTAAATACGCACGATAGCAGCACCCTCACTCATCGACTAAAAACCTATATTTCTTTAACGCTAAGCGAGCGATGCCTCAGAACACGTCACCCAGTCATATCGCAAGACCCACGAAACTTCGGTCGCTGAACCCGATCCTCGGACAAAGAACAATGGCCGCATTCACCATAGCGATGACCTAATAAGTAGATGAACAAAACTATTCCCACGCATGACGCCGACCTACCACGTAAGTCAGCGTACATTCTCACGATTGATTAACCAATCACTAAGAAGCTCTGATCCAAAAATACATTCCCCCAAAAAAGCTCCTTCCCCTACAACCAGACTTTCCTAATTTTCATATCACGAAGGAGCAGACTCTCTGTATTCGAACTCCGAACTGAACAGTCGACTTACAAGGCTAAACCCCTTTCGCTCTGCGTTTCCGTGAAATCATTGTACGCGTAACTATCTTTGTACTACAATTATAAGTTTGTAAGAGTTAAACGTAATAAACGGGAACTACGTGAATTAAGACAAAATATACGCGTCTGAACATTTATGTGATCAACGATCAAACCATCGGGCGGATCCAACTCTCTTACCAGAATCACGCACCTCAAATTCGTCTCAATCCAAATTGTTATTAAACTGTGTTCGGAACTCACGCGGAAGCCAAACAAAGACTCACCGCGCAATCTAATTCAATTCGAACTTTCGCGCTCTAAATCGGCAACCTCGCGAGTCCCACCTAAATCTCCCTCCGGGACGTAACAGTTTAGTATACAATAAAACTGGTGGCAGCGGAAAAAAGAAGAAAAAAAAACTTTGAATAAATAACTCATCGGTTAATAAAACGGGTGGCAGCGGAAAAAAAAAACTTCAAATAAATTACCCATCAGCAATAAAACTGGTGGCAGCGGAAAAACAAAGAGACAATTCATCGGCTATAATACTGGTGACAATCAATCCGGTGTCGGTGAAAAACGGATCACGAACGCGGAATAAACTATTGTGTAAAAATCAAAATAAAATAAAAAGACTCTCTTCCGTGTGAAACGAACAAGTGCTCCACACCAACGTCGCACCGAGATCAACACAAGGGACGCAGAGCCATAAATTAACGAAGGATGCAAGGCCGAAGAGCAGACCCGAGCCAGCGACGCACACCCGGACTGCAGGTCAAAACACCAGCCGCACCTCACGATAAGTCAAGTAGCCTAACGCCACTTGGCTGCAACCAAACATCATTGGCACGAGCGAGCTACAAGATCATCACTGAGTAAGTCATAAACTCATAATGTCTACACCAATCCAAATGGAGACTTCGGAAGCCCATCACCCAGCTCAACAGAGTCAAATCTACACATCACAGACAACGATTCCACCACCAAATGCGCATAACTATTATCAAGCGTCTTTTGAAAATAATATATATCCACTACACGCGAATTATCGAGATTTCACAAGATATTTACCCGAGTTCGCTGGGACGCCTAAACATGTTCGTTAAACAATTTTTTGAGCTATTGCGATAACGCGAAAGAATTCATCCCAGCTGTAGGCGAACAATTAATAGTCACACTCTTAAAGAGCAAATGCAAAGGAATCGCTTGCGATAGTCTCGAAAGCGTTACAATAACAACAATCGATGAGTTCACAGACATCCTAAAACGAAAATTCATCCCTTCCAAACCCCCTCTCACCTGGATCACGGAAATGAGCACATTTTCCCAAAAAGATAAAGAAACGGTACTCAGCTTCGACAGTAGACTAAACACTCACTTAAAAAACAAACCAAGCCATCGAGAATTCGAACTTACGTTCCATCGAAGGAGCGAAACTTTTCGCGGAAGACATAGCGACTGATCAATTTCGAAGAGGCCTTACCGCCGCCTATCGCCCCCATATAGCATGCAAACGGTACCCAAATCTCGAAAGCATTTTCAAACAAGCAACGGATATCGAAAAAATGTTAGGACCAATCGACCCAGAAAATACACAATCAACTTGCCTACCAATTCAACCTTTCAACAAATCAAATAGTCAAAACGAAAACAAACCCGGAAGCTCAACCTTTCGTGCAAACCCGAGCAAATTCTGCAATTATTGCAAAAAGACAAACCACACAACAAATGATTGCTACCTTCTGGCAATAGACAACTCACCAAAAGATGCTACAAACAGAAGTAACATATCATGCAACTATTGTAAAAAACCGGGCCACTTCATAAATCAATGCCGTAAACGAGCATATAATAATGGGAGAAAAGACGAGGCTCAAGCCGGAAAACAGCCGGGACACGAGTCAATGACCCCTCGACCAGGCGTCTCGACGGGCCCAAACACCCAAGGACGCCAGACACAGTAAAATCGGAAACGAAACAAAAAATCGTCCGAGCCTCTTGTAACCTGAGCACACGAACGAATAACTACACTCAACCACAATTAGCATTGAATCGGAAGATCTCAAGAAAACGCAAACACTATTTCTCGCAGATTCAGGCTCACAATTAAATTTGATCAAGATCGAAAATATTCGTCACCCAAACAAACCCAAACAATCTCATAATTTACGAATTATACGGAATTTCGATCACCGATAGACCCAGGACACTCGGACAAATTAACATCGCAATTCATGACCAGTCCGTAACATTCAATGTTGTCCCGGACAACTTCCCTGTTGAATTCGACGCAATCCTCGGTCATGAAACAATCGTAGAAAGTAAAGGTAGAATCGACTGGGAAGGGCGATACGTACGAGTCAATAACGTGGACATCCCATTTACAAACACAGAATCATTTCTTCTGCGGGCCCGACAGAAAACGATCATGTTCATTCGAGTCGGAAACCCACTAGAGACAGGTTACGTACCCCGTATACCATTTCGAGACGGCATCTTTGCAGGTGAAGCATTGGTTAAAAATACCAATAACAAAGCATACCTGTACGCTATCAATACCTTGAACGAGGACGTCAGAGTAGAGGTTCCCGTAATTTCACTCTATCCTTTCGATATGAGTACAGACGAGAACGATCAAGAGGATGACCACACCGCGAATACACAGACCCTAGAGCACAAAAACCCTCGGACGCGAGAAAACCGTGCCAACGGAGTAATGAGTCTTTTGCGGCTTAATCACCTCAATGACGAAGAGCGTAATGCGGTATCTACACTCGTAGAAGAATACGTAGACCTCTTTCATCTACCTGGTGAGCCCCTCCGATCAATAAACGAATGCAAACATCGAATTCCCACTGTAGACGATCGACCGGTCAATACAAGACAGTACAGACATCCGCCATTCCAAAGACTGGAAATAGAAAAACAAATTAACGATCTGCTACAATTAAATATCATTGAACCCTCGAAGTCACCGTATAATTCACCAGTTTGGATAGTTCCGAAAAAAGCAGACTCAAAAGGCAATAAACGATGGAGACTCGTAATCGATTTCAGAAAATTAAACGATGTCACAATAGGAGATGCTTACTCTCTGCCGTTAATAACAGACATCCTTGACCAACTCGGCGGTGCGAAGTACTTCTCCATTTTTGACCTAGCATCTTGCTTCCATCAGATAGAAATGGATTCGAAAGACAAACACAAAACAGCCTTTACGACCCCTCACGGTCATTACGAATTCAATAGAATGCCATTCGGATTAAAAAATGCACCAGCCACATTTTAACGATTGTTGGACCTTGTTCTAAAAGGGTTACAGGGTAACGATTTATTCGTATATCTAGACGACATAGTAATCTACGCACGATCAATCGAGGAACACAACAGCAAATTTAGAAAACTTGCGGAAAGATAACGTAACGCAAATCTAACTCTCCAAACGGATAAATGCGAATTCTTAAGAACCGAAGTAAGATATCTGGGACATCAAATCTCTGCAGATGGATTAAAACCCGATCCAAAAAACATCGAAGCCGTGAGAGAATTCAAAATACCGAAAACTCCAAAGAACGTAAAAGAATTCCTAGGTCTAGCTGGATACTATCGCCGCTTCATAAAAAATTTCGCAGCAATTGCAAAACCCCTTTCGGATCTCACTAGCAAAAATGTTAAATTTCATTGGACATCTCAACATCAATTAGCATTCGAAACATTGCGAGACAAGCTATGCTCAACACCGATTCTCCAATACCTAAATTTCTCGGAACCTTTCATCGTAACAACAGACGCATCCAACTACGCCGTCGGCGCAATCCTTTCGCAAGGAAAAGTCGGAGAAGACCCCATGGTCGCAGCCGCTTCAAGGGTCCTTAACAAAGCCGAAAGAAATTATTCCACTTTGGAAAAAGAAATGGTCGCTGTGGTGTTTGCCTTAAAAACCTTCCGACCCTATCTTTATGGCAGGCCATTCACCCTACTGACCGACCACCGGCCACTCGTCTGGGTAAATTCTATGAACGACCCGACGTCACGCGTACTGAGATGGAGAGAAAAATTAAAAGAGTTCGATTTCAAAATCCAGTACAAGCCAGGAAGAGTTAATACAAACGCCGACGCACTTTCTCGAAATCCAATAACTCTCCCTATCAAATTCAAATGGCGTACTAACGACACTCCATACGGAGGAAAAACTCTACATCCAAATCCAGGCCTCGCGAGAACATATTCGTCATCGGATCCAAGCGCCAATAATAAGAAACTCAAAAAATCAAAAACTACTTCGGAGGATGACATCACGAATGCTTCCCCACTAAATCATTCAATATCTATTCCTCGAGCAACCGACTTCACAAATACGGCAATTCCGAGAGAAACGTACGTGAGTCCCGTTGCAGAGCGATCAAACGAAATTCAAAATCAAACAATCTCGATTCCTCAAGCAAGCAACCTTACAGATACGGCAATTCCGAGAGAAACGTATGTAAGCCCGCTTGCCAAAGGATCAAATCTAACTCAAAGTGACCGGCCTGATCAACCGATCATCAAAGACCTCAACAAAAAGAGGCCACGTAATAAATTAAATTCTTCAGAGCATCAAGAATCAAATTCCTCAGAGCATCAAAACTCGAATTCCTCGGAAAACCAGGAATCGTATTCACCAGAATATCGAAGGAAAAAACTCAAAGTACTAGTTAAACGAAGAAGCCACACACGTCGGCATCTCCCCTTCGGGAACCCTTCAAAACCCAAATCTACATCGTCTTCGGGAGACGAGAAAGACATTACCCACATGGCGCGGAGTAACTTCGCCACGCTCGGAACATCTTCATCTTCAGAGCAAGAATCGAGCGACAATAGCCTAAGCAATATTGCCATAAATTTCCAAAAGCGCGCTCACGAAACACTTGGGCTCACTCCATCACCCACTGGACGTACCAAAAGGAAATTCCACCAAACGCCTAACCGTCCAGATAGTCATGGAACCACGAGTGAAGAAGCTCTTAGAGAGAATGAATTGTTCCTTCTTAACGAAAAGAAAAGTCTCACGGACAATCACGCCATTGAACCTATGGACGTAGGCTTTTCAAACGAAGATAGAAAATCAACAGATGAAAGTCATAAAAATCAAGTCACGGGACCCCCAACTACCAACGTAGAACAGCGCACGGACGATGTAACAGCCATCGCCAAAAAAGGGGAACCAGTCCTTTTAGCCACTCGTAAATCCTCCAGACCACGAAAACCCAAAAAATGTTTTTGCTGCCCTGATGCAAGCAATCACGTACACACTAGTGCCCCACGTGCACAAGTTGCGAAGAGTAAAAAAAGGCAACCCAAGAGTACTTCACAAGCAAAAATAATCAGGAATTCTCCGGGCCAAGAACAATCCCCACCCACCCTTCCAAACGTTGCAAACGCCAACAGCTCCGAAAACGAATCCTTTCAGCAACAAGAAAATGCTCCCTCCCCGACGCCATTCAATAATTCCCCCCCTACGATAGAAAATGGAAACGACAATAGCAGAACAAATACCACTGAAGAGGAGCCAATAAACGACAACGAGCAACAAACGGAATTCATTAACGTCATCGAAACAAGAGACAACATCGAAATGACAAAAAACAATTACATTTGTTTCATTTCTGCCGATGGTATAGTCTCGAACGATATCGGCAAACGATTAATCGAGATGGGCTTGCTAAAAAACCTATCCCCAACTAACACCTTCGAAATCGGACAAGTCCAAGAAACGAGTGTTTGCCCTCGTAACACAGGAAAACTCCACATCATCCTTAACGAAAGAAAATCTTACCAAATCCCTCCGAAATCTGAAAACAACGATGATAGAATTGAACGTCAAATCAGCAGCATTTTTTCAGAAGCGCAGTAACCTTAACGACTCAGCATGGGCAAAAATAAAAAGCATCATTCGAGAAATTTTCGCGGATACCGAAATCCAAATAAAAATCTGCCGCGACGAAATTACTGTCCCACCAGAGCAAGACAGGCTCGACATCATAAAGGAATGCCACGAATCTCCAATAGCAGGTCATAAGGGCGTAACCAAAACATACAACAGAATTCGACAACAATATTTTTGGGACAATCTAAAAAAACAAGTAGAAGATTACATTCGTCAATGCGCCAGTTGCCAGAGGAAAAAGTTGGTGAGAATTAAAACCAAACAACCCATGGTAATTACAGATACTCCGATCAGCGTATTCGACAAAATTGCAATGGATATAGTCGGACCGATAACCCCAGAATCTGAACTTGGTCACCGCTTCATATTAACAATTCAGGACAACCTCTCGAAATTTTCATTTGCAATTCCGCTAAAAAGCGCGACCGCGCACGAAATCGCTTACGCACTAGTCACGGAATTCATATGCTTATTCGGATGTTCTAAAGTAATATTGACAGACCAAGGTGCAGCTTTCATCGGCCGTGTAATGAAACAATTAACGAGGATCCTAAAAATCAAGCAAATTAAAACGACAGCATTCCATCCACAATCGAACGGATCGCTCGAACGAAGTCATCAAGTGCTCACGGATTACCTGAAACATTACACCAATGAAAAAGATTGGCATAAGTGGTTACGGCTGGCAACTTTCGCATACAACACAAGCGTACACAAAGGCACGAAATACACACCATTCCAGGTAGTCCTAGGCAAGGTAGCACGACTACCCTCACAATTTTCATATCTCGACGAAATCTTAACGTACGACGAGCACGTGAGAAACCTTGCGCATCATTTACAAGAAGTTCGACAATTGGCTCGCAACAACCTCGAAAATGCCAAACAAAAATCCAAAACTCACTACGATAAGAAAATCAACCCTGTAAAATTCCCAATCGGAGATCAAATCTACCTGATTAAAAATCAGCGAATAGGAAAATTTGACGACAACTACTTAGGTCCTTATAGGATAACATAAACTTTGTCAGACCAAAACGATATCGAAATCGCGTTAACAAACAATAAACGAAAAATTATCCATTGTGATCGGGCTAAACTAGCACACTAATGAATCAATCTCGCAAACCCGAAGCTCGATGTACTCAGACCTGCACGACTCCTTGCACATCATTTAAGCTCATCTATCGCGCCCCACCGAACTCGACTTCCACAAACTAGGTTAAAACATGCGACTATTACATAACAAACATATTTTAGCAAATAAGATAAAAATCATACGACTATCACTTGAAGACATACGTTAACAATGCGTAGGATAAAATCAAAATATATACATACCTTTTCTTCTTCCTTTACCCTGGTGGATAAACACCAGATAGAATCTAAGAATAAAATTAATCAAAGCGAAATGTAACTTCTCGCAAACATTATGGTACTGCATTATGTTAATGTATCAAATAACAAAACAATACCTATCTCCCAATATACTTAAGCTACATTGTAAATCGATCCATGACGATGCCACCTCACAAATCGTGCGTCTATACCTTTAGATTACAATTATAATTGAATCTAATTGAGCGAGACGCTCAATCTTGAAGGAGGGAGGTGTTACGTCCCAGCCTTCACCTTTTTTTCTCTCTCTTTTTGAAACCACGATGGTAAATACGCACGATGGCAGCACCCTCACTCATCGACTAAAAATCTATATTTCTTTAACGCTAAGCGAGCGATAGCCGATACGTACCACAAGACCAAAAGCGAAACCGTCGCACGTAGGTCCCCACGCATAAACATAGCCAACGACAGACAAATTTACGAGAGGAGCGTACTCGCAGCATCACGTCCCGTCGCAGCGTACTACGCCACAATCCTACCTTGTCCTAAGACCCAAACAATCCCACGAGGAAAACTCGCTTGCCTCAGAACACGTCACCCAGTCATATCGCAAGACCCACGAAACTTCGGTCGCTGAACCCGATCCTCGGACAAAGAACAATGGCCGCATTCACCATAGCGATGACCTAATAAGTAGATGAACAAAACTATTCCCACGCATGACGCCGACCTATCACGTAAGTCAGCGTACATTCTCACGATTGATTAACCAATCACTAAGAAGCTCTGATCCAAAAATACATTCCCCCAAAAAAGCTCCTTCCCCTACAACCAGACTTTCCTAATTTTCATATCACGAAGGAGCAGACTCTCTGTATTCGAACTCCGAACTGAACAGTCGACTTACAAGGCTAAACCCCTTTCGCTCTGCGTTTCCGTGAAATCATTGTACGCGTAACTATCTTTGTACTACAATTATAAGTTTGTAAGAGTTAAACGTAATAAACGGGAACTACGTGAATTAAGACAAAATATACGCGTCTGAACATTTATTTGATCGACGATCAATCCATCGGGCGGATCCAACTCTCTTACCAGAATCACGCACCTCAAATTCGTCTCAATCCAAATTGTTATTAAACTGTGTTCGGAACTCACGCGGAAGCCAAACAAAGACTCACCGCGCAATCTAATTCAATTCGAACTTTCGCGCTCTAAATCGGCAACCTCGCGAGTCCCACCTAAATCTCCCTCCGGGACGTAACATAACAGCCAAAAGTAGTAATAAAAGATACCCTAAGTTTCAAACATGGTGCAGAAATCTTTACTCTAACAACAAAATCATGAGAATCAGCAATTTTTTCCTCGCCTAAAGGTATTTTCCCCTTAACGAATGATTTTTTATCAGTAAAATCCAACGAAAACCAACATTTTGTTTTCTGCAAAGGAAAGTAAATTCAATTTGTACTTTTCTTTCCGCGCTCTGTCAGTCTCAACGTCCTTGTATCTCATCCAACGATAATTGACAATGTAGTTACTCCGATTAAAAATCTTAAGAGACTTTGATGTGGATAGACCGAGATAAATTTCATTGGGCATTCGGAGACTTGCCCGCTCCAATCTCACGTTACAATCGATCGCTGAACCCTGAACGCCAATGCGAACAATTTCGCCTGTGCGAGATGTTAACATTTATGAGTCTCAATGAAATCGGTATCCATGTAATTGATATTAATGAATGTGAATTTCTCACCGGATTCGTAGCGGAGAAACAGATTATCTTGGAAAAAGCCAGTTTTGTTGGGTAAGAAATTTACAACAAACTGTACCGTTTCTTCCTCAGCTATAACGCCCTTGGACGGTTCCAGCCAAAAGTAGTTACTAAAAATTGCAATTTGGTTTTTTTGCTGTAAAATTATGTACTATTTTTCAACGGGGAAGATCAAGAACGAAGTTAACAAGTCGGACATAACTGGGGCATTCCACGCCAAATCGATCACTTTTAGACCCGACCCATTTTGATTTGGCTGGAATTTAAATATGTTATTATTATTCTCTAATAACGCTTGTGCGATTTTTTTAAATTTCTTTTCACATAATCGAAAATATGTAGTGAATTTTTTAAACAATCGACATTCTTTTCCGATGCTCATAACTTTCTGAAAGATTTACCAAAAATGATCGGTTTTTTAAATTTTTTGTTTTGGAATGTACTTGATGAAAAAAAAATATTTAAAAAATATTCAGTCATCTTCCATATAATTTTTTCCGTAGAAACTTCACAAGTAGTGTTTGAATTTGCCGCTGAAATTATACAAAATGATTAAAAATTATTGGAAAACTTTTGTTAATATGTTGATATTATGTACAAAGTATTGAATATCATAGAATCAACTATTCAAAATTATGTCAGAATAGGAAAAAGCTAAAATCTGGAAATCAAGAAGAACATTTTCTCCATCTGAACCAAAAAGTAGAAAGAGAAATCTTACGGTGGTGGGTCTTGCGGCAAAAAAAAACCCAAAATTTATCATATTTTAGTTACAAAAAAAAACATCGAAAATCGAAAAGGTCGAACTTTAAAAGTTCTTGTTTTTTCCTAGCTGAAAATTATACCGAAGATGACTTAGGATTTTTTTTTCTTCAAGTACATTCCAAAACATAAATTTAAAAAAGTAAATATCTTATTTGGTTAACTTTTCAGAAAGTTATGAGCAATCGAAAAAAAACATCGATTTTTTAAATTCACTACACATCTCCGGTTATGTAGAAAAATAATTGAAAAAAATCACACAAGCGTCTTTAGAAGGAAACAATGACATATGTAAATTTCAGCCAAATCTAAAGTGGTCGAGTCTCAAAGTGGTCGATTTGGCGCGGAATGGCCCAACAATACGTGTAAGGAAGATCTGTAAATTGATCTCGAAATTAATTCTAATTAATTTGAATATATTCTCGTTACAATATAAAATAGAGCGTTGTTAGTACCTTGAAGTGTACAGACTAAAAATGGCTGGGGTATCACCGAGATTACGGACGAGAAGAGATTTGCTCGAAAGTATTTTTACTGCAGTTTCAGGTATCGATATGATATCCGGAAAATCGAGAATGGCTCGTGGGCCTATCGCTATAATGGGTATTTTAAGACTTTCGCGATCAGTGGTAAACTTTATCTCGTGCTCGTAATCGATATTCTCCTCGGGAGAAAAGCGAACGTTGTAAGTGGTGTACATTCCAGGTGCTAATCGGATATTTAAAGATGCTGCAACTCCCTTATTTTCGACGGTGAAGTTTGGATGTTTGTCCGATGTCAATTTCAAGTGGTGCGAAACCTTGATAATACGAAAAGATAGCAATGCATTTAAGATACCTAAGAAAATTGGGTTCGTAATGAACTGATCATAGGGACATTCCACGCCATTTCATCTAGCCCGTGACCCCGACCAATTTTTTATTTTCCTGATGTTTTTTGTAATATTGTACACCACGAAAGAAATATCCACATCAATTTTTAGATTTTTATCTCTTCTCTTTCAGGAGTTATAATTTTCAAAAAATGTCGTTTTCGGAAGTTTTGAAAACGTTCAAACGCATGACAACTCCAGAACTAATCGAGATATCGATTAATGTCAAGATATAACTTTTTTTTAATTCTGAAGCAAACTTTCGTTAATAATATGAAAAAGTATCGATTATCAATGTCAACGTTTTTTTTGCTTTGAAGCGAAACCTATGTTTTTCAAAATGATCGCCTTTTTTGTTTGTTTTTTTTTTAATTATTCATTATAGAGTGATCCATTCGATGATTTTTAAGATTAGTCTCAACATGGGTCCATTTACCTTCTATTTTTTTCGAAAAAATTAAATTTTTTTGATAATATTCTTAACAATTTAATCTCCAATAATGCTATTAATGCTCGTGTGATTCCAATTCTGCTTCGACAGGCCTCAAACGGTTTGTTTTTTATTTATGCTGAATTTGATAAAAAAAATTAGTTTAAATAAACAAAAAAAATTCCATTAAATTCAGCATAAATTAAAAATTAACCTGTTTTAGGCCCGTCGAACCCGCATTGGAAATCACATAATCATTAATAGCATTATTAGAAATTGAAATGACATAAATCTTCTAAAAGAAATATGATTAATTCGAAAAAAATGGAAGGAAAAGTGGGCCCGTGGTGAGACTAGTCTCAAAAATCATAGAATGGGCCACTCTATTTTAGAAGATGTCTTGAAAAAAATAAGGAAGGCAATCTTTAAAAAAAAATAGTTTAATAAAGCAAATAAAACGTTCATTTTTCATCTTTTTTAACAAAAGTATACTTCAAATTGAAAAAAAAAGTTATATATCGACATTTCTCGATATCTCAATTAGTTCCGGAGTTATCAGCGTTTAAACGTTTGCAAAACTCCCGAAATCGACATATTTCGACAAATTATAAATCGTAAAAGAGAAGAGATAAAAATCCAAAAATTGGTGTGGATATTCCTAGCATGGGGTATAATTTTACAAAGAAAATCAGGAATATAAAACATGGTCGGGGCCACGGGCTATGTGAAATGGCGTGGAATATCCCATATAGAAATAATGAGTATTGTAAAAGTAAACTAATCGTAACTAGACACTTGGTAGATGAAAATGTGAACCTTGCCGGTATTGCGCATAGTCAATGCCGCGTTGTAAACGTTCCCGAGGGTGTACCGTTGAAACAGAATTATGTCCGGTACGACTTGGAAGTCCTGACATTCGGTAGAATTATTAATATTTTTCCGAGTGTATGCAAAACGAATGCCTCTCGTTAACAGTTCCATTCGCTTTTCCGTTGTCATCGATAATTCTTTTATGTATTCGGAAGGTGGCAGTGATACGATCTAAATATAAGCAAGGCAGCACGTTTAAATTTAGTTAAATCCACTGTGCATCACATCATTCCACATTCACATCATACTGTGTCTTTCGTTTTGGATGTTGATTCCTATACTGGCAGAAAAATTCTATTTATATTAACTAATTGCGTCTACATGATTAAAAAAATTAGAATGAACTAGATTTTTCGTGAAATCAAATTTCTCCTATTGCATTCCATTATTGGAATTATTTATTTTAAATATATTTATTTATTGAAATGAAAATCTATTTGATATCGTCCAATAACTAAATATTTTATTTAATCCTACTAAATCTGTCATTCGGTTTCATCTGTTCAAAAAATAATTTAGTTGAATCCACCGAATGTATCTATTCGATTGAACTAATGCTTTGCCTTTATTGCCACACACATATCAAAGGGGAGTGGAGGTAGAGAGGGGAGAGAGAGGAATTATACATAAATTTAAAGGTTATGCTTTAAAAATCTATAGCATGTTATTCGAGACTCTCTAATTATTACAATGACATTCAGTAATTGATATAGTTTATGTGATACAACAAATAATTCTAGAAATTCATTTGGTCTCTTATGCCATATCTGCGACCAAGATGTTACAAGCACTCGGTAGCACACGGGCAGCGTGCGTAGCTATAAGTAGGTAGGTTTTAGGTTCGATCCCACTTTTGTCAAAATTTTCTTAAAAAAAAATCATTTTAGAAGGCCAGGGAATGACGAATTACGATACAAAATCGTTGTGGTAAAACTCTCAATTAGATGTTTCATTTTATGTTGGATATTATGAAATATTTTATGCATATAGTACACTTAGATTTATGGTGTACATTGTAAGCAAATTAATATTTATTTGTATCGAATCTTCATTTACTCAATTTGAATACATTTAATATTTAAAAAGAATAGCTGAAAAAAATAAAAGAATATCTTTAATCCAAATTAGAACGTCGTAGGCCGTGGCACAAGGAAAAAACCTATTTTATGTAAGGTTGTTGTGGGGTTTAGCCGTCGGGGGTGAAGTACGAGGGGAGCGCCCTATGCTTACGCACGGAGCTGATTGACTGTTACCAACTGTTAGCTTTCAAATAATGGTCATATTAAACGTACGTTTTCGAACTATTTTTCTACATCTATTTGTAAAAATATGTATTTTTGAACATTCGGTGATTGCCCCGATTAGAAATTTTGCTACGGAGCAGACTAGGGCCATATCCGGCATGCCATGTTCCGTACCATGGCATTTTACAGGCCGCCGTGTCAGGGCTTTGACAGGCGTGAAACGCTTTTTAAATCCGACCCTGATGAGGATGCCGGTTAGGGACCTGATTAGTATACCTTTGCAGGCTCTGATCCGGCTGCCGTATTTATCCCTGAAATGACAAATAAAAACAATCCAAAAATTATGAAAAAATGCTGTTAGTATTTTTTGTTTCCATATACCTTATTTATGTTCCTGCCTATATGATAATTGAATTAAAACGTATTCTGCCTCGTTAAAGTTTTTTACCTACCCTTGGGAGTGAACCTATGCCTTCTTATTCTAGAGCTAAGCGCGCTACCTATTTCGCCATTCTGACACTTATAAACCTTCTTATTTTCTTTCCTATCTTTATAAGTCTAATTCAGTAAACATTCTTATTTTTCTATCTTTATCAGTGAACTTTCGTATTTTCTTTCCTATCTTTATCAGTCTAATTCTATTCTAAAGAATGTCAATAATTTCATGTATGATGTTGAAGGTTGCATCATTGCAATGCAACAATAATTATGTTTTTAACGCTGAATTTTTTTTTCCCATTTAGGGGCGTTGTACACGGTGTATTTTCTACGTGCAGACCACGCGATACAAACGCGATACACACTTGATCTATATGCGTTTTGTGCAAAAGCCCTTAGGCTAGTAAATTCACTTTTATTCTTATTTATATATCACATACATTTATATATATATATATATATATATATACTACTCACACAAATTAAGGGATATTAAAAAATTCCAATTTTTTGGCTGATTTTCAGCAAGGGATAACTCGGAGAAAAATGGTCGTACAGAAAATTCAAAAATAAGGAAATTGTAGCTTCAAGTGCCTAGTTTCCAGATCTGGACAGTAACATTTTTTAGCGTGGACGGTTTTCAAGTAATCATCCAAAAACCAACGAAGTTTTTTTTTTTTAATTTTTGCTCGTTTTTAAAATGGTCTGTGGACTTCAAAAACATTTTTTTTTATCATGCGACCATAAAACTGTTTAAGACAATTTAATCAGCTTCAATTTGACCATTTTAACTTTGACAATGAATTACTCGGGAACTAATGATCGTACAGAAAATGGAAGTAGGGTTTTTTTCGAAGTGATGATGTTGACTGAAAAAAAGTTGAAAATTTGCGAATTTAAGGATATTTAGAAAAATTGGTATAAGTTTGGATATAATGCATGAACGAAGGATATCGTCGGTAATTTTTTAACCTCGAAGTGTCCCCAAAAGACCCTCAAAGATGCAAAGCGCTGCGATTTTTTGTTCTTAGTGCCCGAAGGTTTAAATTTATCGTTTCTGTCAAAAATCACCGTAACAAGCAATTTTTAGATTTTTATTCATTTTTTCAACTTAAAACTGGTTGTTTTTAGCAATAATGCGTAATTTTTCTATTCAAAGACATTAATTGCCAAGATAAAATTTTAAAAAAAAATCGATTTTTTTTTTCAAATTAAAAAGAAATTCAAAATTTTTTTTACGTTTTAACGATAATCTCCTCTTCTCAAAAAAAATTTGGTCGATTTTTTTTACCAGTCTAACCACCTTTGTTTTCAATGTCAAATTAAAAAATAATTTTTAAAAGTTGATATAGACTAGGGTCGACTAATTCTCTACACACAAATCTCGAACCTTTAATTTTTTGCAGCTTCAATCGTTGAAATACACTTTCTTAACAAACACAAAAAACAGTTTTTTTCAAAACTACCCTAAAAATTTGAATTGTTTTTATTTGAATTTTTTTTTAGAAAATTAAAAAAAAACTTGTTAAGTGATGTCTTTGAATAGATAAATTATGCATTATTGCTGAAAAAAAACCATTTTGAAGTTGAAAAAAATGAATAAAAATCGAAAAATTGCTTGTTACGGTGATTTTTGACAGAAACGATAAATTTAAAACTTCGGGGAACTAAGAAAATAAAATGGCAGCGCTTTGCAACTTTGAGGGTTTTTTGGGGACACTTCGAGCTTAAAACATAACCGACGATATCCTTCGTTCATGCATTATATCCAAAGTTATACCAAATTTTCCAAATATCCTTAAATTGGCAAATTTTCAACTTTTTTTCAGTCAACATCATCACTCCAAAAAAAAATGTTTTATCAACAGCTACTAATCGCATGTCATAGAGAATGTTTTGCAGTTTCCAAAACTCTACTTTCATTTTCTGTACGATCATTAGTTCCCGAGTAATTGATTGTCAAAGTTGAAATGGACTTTTTTGCTTTGATCGACGATTACTCCGCACCAAATCATCGTACGGAGCTCGTTAAAAAGTCAAATTAAAGCTGATTAAATTGTCTAAAAGACTTTTATGGTCGTATGATAAAAAAAATTGAAGGCCACAGACCATTTTAAAGACGAGCAAAAAATTTGGAAAAAAAAATTTCGTTGTCTTACGGATGATTACATGAAAACCGTCCACGCTAAAAAAATGTTACAGTACAGATCTGAAAACTAGATACTTGAAGCTATAATTTATTTTTTTTATTTTTTGTATGACCATTTTTCTCCCAGTTATTCCTTGTTGAAGATCACCCAAAAATTTGGAATTTTTCAAATATTCCTTAATTTGTGTGATTAGTGTATATATATATTGAATATGTATTATTAAATAATATCACTTCAGTTCGTTTGTATATAAACAATTAGTCCATGTTTATTGCCTGCTCGCAGAGTGTAGATTATTCGAATTCATTTGGTTTATAACGCAGACGTCAATAAAACCTAACGTCAAAATCTTGATTCGCCAAGTACGGTTGCACTGATCCGGCCGACATCAGTTACAGATCAAGCGTGCCGTAACACGGCGTCTATGGACGCCATATTACGGCGACATAGAGAGTACTTCGGCCTGTTTAGGGTGGCCCCTCGCGCCCGTACTAAGGTTCCACCGATCCGGTCCACCCACAGCACAGATCAGGTCTGCCGTAACCGGGCGTCCATGAACGCCATATTACGGCCGCATACAGGCTACCGTGCTTGGCCCTGTTCAGGGTGCCTACTCGCACCCGGACTAAGTTTGCACTGGTTCGAGAGACTTCCGGCACTGATCAGACGTGCCGTACTACGGTATTACGGACTGCAGCTTGATAGCGGCCTGATCAGTCTTCAGATTGCCGGATCAACATTTTTAGTCACGACATTAAGTATTTTCATTACTTTGTATAAATATTTTCTATAATTTTTTCTCGCTCAATTAACGCGAAACGAATGGGCAACGTAATCGTGATATATGAAAATGCCCAGGTGGCTGAAGTGTCGCGAAGTTAGAGACATATGCGCGTCTGGGTGAAAAAAATGCCGCTGGAAAGAAAAAGTGTGTACTAAAGCTGTCTATAATCTCGAAGAAATCAAAAAATTTTATAATTTTTCTGCAAAACCGATGTGTTGGTCTAGTGGTTAGCGTGCTGGGCTCTGGAATCAACACATCGGGAGGTCGCGGGTTCGAATCACCGTCTCGTAGTTTCGGAGAGAAATAAAAACACAGGCGTGACGTAGGTCCAGTTCTACACGGGTGTCGCGCACACAGACCGGTACGTGTGTGTGCCGTGCGAGTATGACTGTAGCCTGCGCGCTATTTCTCGACGAAACGCGACTAGCTCCGAGACTGTGAAGCGAACTCGGGACCGACTGTATTGGTATATGTTTTCCGCAGTTTCCCTATACCCAAGGCAGAAACGTCATGGTGATTGCGATACAGAGGGGAAAGTCGGCTGCGGCCGCAAGGAGGGGATATAAAAACTGGAATATGGGGTATGTATCAAGAGGGAAGATCCCTGTACAGATGGAAGTAAAAAAAAAATAAAAAAATAATAATAATTTTCCTGTATTCAAAAAAAAATTATGTATGAAAAAAAAAAATTCCGCGTTATTTTATCTTTGCCTAGAAATGTCTATAAATGTATCATTTCTGAACATAGTTATCAAATTAATATTAAGTAATTATTACTAATTAAGAGAATAAGTACCAATAATATTCGTTGTTAATTATCCTGACCAAGTAGTTTGAGGTTCCCGGGCATAATTACCGAATACCGATAAGATAGGTAGCATTTATGCCGCCTACGATGTTGCCATGATTGCACAGTCTAATATTTGGTGTGCTTGATTTTCGCACAAATTCGCTATCAAAAACATTAATAATTTTACAACGGTACTGTGAATCCCCCTGTTTAAGGTACCAAAGGTTAGTCCGATAATTAGTCGGACCGTACCTATTTTTTCAGCTCCGTGGTAACATTCAGTTAGCAGATTTTAATAATGTACTGAAAAATGATCAGGAGTTTTCCATAAGCATAATGTAATTAACCCACGAAATACTGCGAGTTGCCGATTTTTTTTTTTTTCTAAAAAACGGTACTGTGGATCGTATTCAAACTGCACACGATGATCAGCAAAGGGGATATAAAGGTCTAGAAAAAAATGTCAGCTCGGTGATAACATGTTGACTTAACCCCATAACAACCTTAAATAAATAGACCCTATTTGAATTAATTTTTTTTGGCAGTGTACTTAATGTCCAGTTGTCCCAAGCAATTTAATAATTTCATCATAGACACGCGCGTCGACACAAATTATAATCGAGGGTGAAAATTGTTATTGGCCAATACGATAAGTAATCGTAAACTAACCTGGGGAAGACACTTGGAACGTTTCCGTCGGATCACGTCTCCTCGATCAAAGTCGTCATGGATATGAAACCTCAGCTGCAAGGAGCCATTAAGGACTTGCATAAAATTATGCTTTTTTCGCTCTTCACCGAGCAATTGATTATCTTCTTTATTTTCCATCACTTCCACCAGTTTCACTTCTCCTGGCGTATTGACAAAAACATTGACATGCCGAGATGAGCGTTTTTCCTTTATTTCAGTTTATCACAAATGGGGTGGCGCTTAATTGCACATTGATGTATACGTGATCACTTTTATTTACGGTCAATTTTCGCTTGCTGGGAAATATTTAATGAATTATTTTTACAGTACAGGAATTCTAGTAATTGTTTCAAATATTCTTGTTGGTATAATTAAAAATAAATGAATTATTTTTTACGTAATGATTTTTTCAACATGGTTTGGCGGCGCAACGACTGGGATGAATCGAGCGCGAATTAGGACACAGCCTACGAGGGGGACATATTGGATTTGCAGTGCAAGTCCTTGGCGCAATGCAAGGCAAATATTTGGCCGATTGAAAATTCGTTTTGCCACACGGTAGACAAGGTGGGGCGCAACACCGAGGAGGGTGAGGCGGCGGTGGACAACATGGCATTTCTGACAGGCAGCAAGCGTCGCAAATCCCCTCGTAGCAACATATCCCCGGACACGGACCACGTGGACAACCGAATGGTGGACACCTCACGTTGCAAACTTCAGGTTCTGGTGTACTGTCAAAAATATTGTTTCAATTTCAGATACTTTTATCAATTATTCGGCGGTAACATGAATATACCGAATAAGTTTTCAAATTGGTATTATTAGCTTGAAAGTATTTTAATGCAATGGCGTTTCCCTTCATACTATATAATGTTTTTTTTTTTCATTTTTATTATTCTCTTTAACCTGTTATTTGTTATACTCACAGCCTCTCAATCTCGCATATTAAATCCCTCATCTCGTCCATGTAATTGCGCTTCTGTGTGCAACTACCCATAACTCTGTTGCTGTTTGCGAGATAAAAAAAAATCGGATATTTTTCGTTTCAAATGCACTGCAGATTTTGTCACATGTCATCGAATGCTCGCATCGAAATGAAGAGAACAAACACATTGCAGCCTTCTACGTTCGGTGCGAATTCTCTTTCAAACTGATTATCATTTGTTAGTAAATATTTTTTAAACGTACCGTATCGCCAAGTAGTACTGTCGTGCTGTATATTGGAATCGGCAAGAAGTAGAAGAAGGCTAGTTTTTTTTGACAGGTGATTTTGTAGGTGCCGCGGACGCTAAATCCAAGTTTAATGCCAAACTACAACCCCCACGAGGTCGACGCCGAAAGACAAAATGTTCAGAAATATCCGGGCTTTATTTTTGTCCATAACGCCGAAGTCGTGGAAGTTTATTTTGGGGGTAAAACAGTGCGGTGAAATAAAAAATCAGTCTTAATTTAAGAACTCTTTAGGAAAAATGCATACAATTTTCGTTCAAATGGGAACCCTTCAAATGGGACCATCCTTCAATTTTGCTTCTTCCAACTTCTCTCGGGCGTTAAAAATTCAAAATGAAATTCTGGGAAAAGTATTGACTGAAAATCAAGAGATACGAGTTCAGCGCTGTGGACAAAAATGTAGCTAAGAGTTCAAGCTACAAATTGTTTCACATTGGTGAATTTGTGCGGTCAATAGTTTTCCCAGAAAACCGATGTGTGGGAGGTCGCGGGTTCGAATCACCGTCTCGTAGTTTCGGAGAGAAATAAAAACACGGGCGTGACGTAGCTCCAGTTCTACACAGATGTCGCGCACACGGACCGGTACGTGTGTGTGTCGGGTGTGTATGGCTGTAGCCTGTGAGCTATTTATCGACGAAACGCGACTAGCTCCGAGGCTGGGAAGCGAACTCGTGACCGGCTGTATTGGTATAGGTTTTCCGCAGTTTCCCTATACCCATGACAGAAAATGTCATGGTGAATGCGATACAGAGGGGGAAGTCGGCCGCGGCCGCAATGTGGGGGTCGATTAGGGATGTGGATTCGAGAAAATGGTGGTAAATGTAAAAAGGGAAAATCCCTGTACATGGAAGCTACAATTAGCGAAGCGTTCGCCGTAGCAGATACAATAAAAATAAATATAGTTTTCCCAGAATTTCATTTTGAATGTTCAACCCCCGAGAGGGCTTGGGAAATCCAAATTCAAGGGTTGTCCGTAGAAACGAAAATATTATTTTTTTTTTAAATCTTTTCCAGCTTGTAACTATAAGCTGCCATTATTATGGCATTTAATAGTTTTTGTGACTTGTAGGTTGCTTCAATTTAGAGGGCAAATCCAATGATTTGCTCCGCTCTACTTTTCACTCTTGGTTTCATAACCAAACATATAGAATATACATTCATACATTCATACCTTCATACAATAGTTTCATACACTCGTCCTTGCACTTTCGCCCTCCAGTCACATATTTGACGTTGACACTCTTCGTTGCGCGGTTATACTGCGTGGAATCTTTGCCGCAGGTCCATTGGTTTAAACTTCAAACGAAAATATAGAGAAAATAATACCCTACATTTCATACATTTAAATCATACCCGAAAAATCTATTGATTTCGAGTTATTCCATAAACAATTTTTTTTTGTATTTGAAGAATTTTTTTCGGGTGAATATATTATCGGAGAGTGATGATCAAATACTCGATCGATGGATCTTTTCAAGGGCTGGAACGTTCCCATTAGAACAAAAAGTGTACGAATTTTTCCTAAAGAGTTATTGAATTACAACTGATTTTTTAAAATTTCACCCCACTTTTTCACCCCCAAAGTGAACTTCCACGACTTCGGCGCTGTGGACAAAACTAAAGCCCGGGTTTTTCTGCACAATTTTTCTCACGGGGCCGACCTCGTAGGGGTTGTAGTTTTGCAGCAATCCATCCCCACCCTCCTTCATCCCCTAAAAAAACCCTGCACCCCGATTTTTAGGCAAACTCGGATTCAGCACCCGCGGCTTCTACAGTATTACCTATAAAAAAAACTGGCATTTACTAATTTGTCTGATTACGGGGTTTTCCAGCGACATCACGACTGTACTAAAGCGGTTATACGAGTTAAGATGAAGGAATCGAAATAGATGTATACAAAAAAAAACATGTATTTAAAACATCGTTACAAAGGGTCATACGTACAGGGCATTACGATGACATCAATATGTATATATAAAAAAAATACCAACAAAACATGACGCATTATTCTCCTCCGATATCAACATTATTTCCGAATTCGCGATTTTTTAGGGGCAAGTAAGCGTTGGCTTTAAAACTTTTCCATGATTCGTAGAGAAGTAATGTGATGAATGACTCCGAGAATATTCAGGTTTCCTGGCGAGATACTTGATACCACCGATAATTACCGGTTCGTAAACATCATTGTTTTTACGAGGATCAAAGGATTGTTGTTGCTGATTATTTTGCGGAATTTTGTTCGTAAAATATCCTGATTGCGGAATCATACAATCGCGGCGAGGAATCTCGGAAACATTGTGACCATTTGGTGGAGCTTGAGACGGCATTGACGTAGTGTGACCGCTTAAACATTTGTTATCGTTGGATCCAATGCCCGGCTGAAAATAGCTATGATGTGTCGAATTAGAATAATCGAGTCTCTCTTGGAGATTAGTTGTGCAAGGTGTTTGATCATCCGATTTGCCAAGAGAGTTGTAATTTTGATCATGTTTTGTCATCGCAACAGTTCCATTCTCTCTCTCGGCAGCAAGGCTGCGATAGCCGTGAGAATAAACGTTTTCTCGCTGACGTGGATATTCCGAAAGATACATTTCGTCATTGCTTCTTTGTTTCAAAATATAACGGGGGGGCAGATTGTTGGGATTTCTTGAATTTTCGAGGCCATTGAAGGATACAATTTTTGTCGTTCGTTTTTCACAGTTGTAAGATTCCTGCTGTTTAGTCCCGTCCATTTCGCGAGGATCTTGCGCTCCGTTCAACAAGACCGGTTTCTCAGATTTTTTGTTTAAATTCTCCAAGTATTCGAGACCCTTTCGATTGGCAGGATTTTTCAGGGCTTGCATCGCTTTTTTGATAGTCTCGGAATCTTGCAAGCCGTTGTTTTGCTTCTGTCTCTTAATGACGTTTTTTTGGATACGTAGTTTCAGTAAACTCGAAGGTTCCACGACTTTAGCGCTTCTTTCAGGCTCTTCGTATTGTCGTTTCTTCGCGTTGTGATTTTCATCGTTTTGACAACTTT
This sequence comes from Ophion ellenae, assembly GCA_963210295.1. Classification (NCBI taxonomy): domain Eukaryota; kingdom Metazoa; phylum Arthropoda; class Insecta; order Hymenoptera; family Ichneumonidae; genus Ophion; species Ophion ellenae. The sequence goes on from OY723392.1 coordinate 12,218,525, forward strand.
TGGGTGAAACAGGAAGCTGGTTACTTAATTTTCTTTCCTGGTATTGACCTAACGCATGACCACTGGGATCGTGTGTTTGATTTTCTTCATGCGGCGTGTTGATGTTTTCCGATAAGACGTAAGGATATTGTGATTGTTGTTGCCAACTGTTGTAATCAGTATTTTGACCAGGATGTTGATGGTATTCTTGAAGATTCTGCCCACAGGCGTCCTATGGAAAAAAAATGAAAAAAAAAATTATCAGACTCATTAAATCTTGTCTTGATGTTGTTTTTAGGCTGCTTTTTCGGAGGAAACGATTTATTTTGCGAACAGGTACCGCACTTTTTATGGAAGCCTAAAGTTGGTTTGAACCACGATGGCATATTCACCCCTCTCACTACGATAAAATTTGTAAAATTGTTTTTCTATATTTAACAGCATCGGCCAATATTGGTAAATTCTATGGTGTTGTTTGGGTGTTATTTTTATCATTTGTTATTTTTATCGTTATTCAAAATCCTTGCCGGTTTTAGCTGTAGGTCCTCAATAAAAGTCCTGAAAAAACATCTTACAAGGAAAGGTCGCGAGGTCGAACTCTCCCATTTCGACGAAATTTGACATGTTTGTAGAATGGGTAAGAATAGGCGACACGTATTTTTTTTATATCTGCGGAACCCACTTTTTAGGGGGTGAAACACACCCTCGAAAATAAGGGTGTTTTTGTTTGAAATTTGTTGTTATCGTTGTTGCAATTCAATTTTCTTTCTTATCTCGTACCGTTAAAAGGTTATCGACGAAAAACTAAAAACACCCCTATTGTGGGGGTTCGTTTCACCCCTTAAAAATCGGGTTCCGCAGATGTAAAAAAACACGCGTCGTCTATTTTTAGATTTTAATTTTTAGAAAACTAAAGTCTCTCAGAGTGTTAGTTTTTAGAAAAAGCATGTGCACAATGTAAAAAAAAACATAGCATTCCAACGATACAATCTTCAACGTCATCAAAGTTCTTCGAAACTAAGAAGTTTGCAGACCTTACATTTAATAAAAACCCTATCACCGTTACTTACATTTCTTTGATGGTGCGGCCGTTTTGCGGAATTAATCTGAGGCATGTTTCGATCATTCAGCGTCATAGCTCGGGAGTTGGGGTGACGTTCCGCTTGCATTTTTCCCACGACACTGTAAGGTATCCTTGGTGGTGTAATGTGCAGCATCCATTCCGGTTTTCCATCCTCCTCAATTTTCGATATTTTACGGTGTACTCTGACGCCTTGTGGTAATTTTTTCTCGTTTTTTTCAGGATTTTCCAACTGCTGGAAGTACAACAATTGTTTTCTTTGTTCCGTTAGCATCGCATCGAACTGACGTCTCATTATATCTTCGCTGATGCCTTGCTGTCTCATAGTCGCAATCAACATTTCCTGGTCTCTTATCATTGCAGAAGTGAACTTCAATGGCTTTTTCTTGGCATTGATGCTCCAAGGATTCTCCGATTTTTCAGTGATCGGTTGTTGTTCAGGAACCTCAATAGGAACATCATTTCGTTGCGGAACACGTTGCTGTTTTAAGTCCGGATTTTCTGCTGAACGTCCATGCTGATAGGGGTTTCCTGATTGCAAAAGTTGGCTTTTTTCATCGGGGCTTTCATCTATTGGAGCGTTATTTGATGGTTGCCAAGGGATCTGCTGATAATAATATTGCTGTTGTACCGGGGCGTGCCAATAACCATGTAAATTTTGATGTTGACTTGCTGCCACATTATGCGTGGGATGATTACAGTATTGCGGAACATTTGTATACTCCATTGGTGGCAAGTTATTCATAGAGCGTTGTTGATTATGACGGAACCAGTTGGTAGGCTGATTCGGTCTACAGACATATTTACCGAGTTGTAAACACCTCTGGCAATTTTTTACCTGGTTTATCGCATTGTCTTGCGGCGACGTCATGCCCAAATTCGGCTGATAGCATTGTCCTTTTCCCGACGCCGGTACATTGTTGTTATGGTCTACGTTGTAATAGTGCGAAATATTGAGTCGCGGCGTTGGTTGAATCTCTCGTAAAAAAATTGGGCAAATTCCTTCACCTGTTTGACTGTAGTTCGCGAGGTTTGGGTCCTTTATCAAGGACTTTTCAACAGCCACGACAGGTCCTGGTACGATCGTTCTTTCTTGCAAGTTTGGCATAACTTTCGATCGATCCATTTCTGAAAAACGTTCCTCATGCTCTCTGCTGACTTTCTTCGTAGCTTCGTTTTCTATTTTCCAAGGATCACGGGGTTGAACGGCCTCCTTTTCGGCAACCGGTGACATTTTTCCTTGAGAAATCGAGAGTGATTCATGTGGCACGTTAACTGCAAATTTTCTCGGAAAATTACTTCCAAATTCCACATCTGCTTGACGTACGTTCGGCAGGCGTGGGCGATGATGAGAGAAATCAATCGCTGAATTTACCACAATTCTGCTCGGATGAATCATGGATTCCGATTGATTAACACGATTTTCTGACGGACCAACATTTTGAGAAACTCGAGGCTCGCTCATGCTCATTATAGTCTCATTGGCCGTCCCTGGGGATCTTGGTATTTGAGGATTTTGAG